>PNEQ01039819.1:7428-56654 GCA_003012365.1 Medauroidea extradentata | reverse complement strand
CCCCCCCCAAGGTTTTGTACCTTCTAAAATCATGACTCGTTTCATGTGTGGGGTCGTATTTAATGGCGACAAATACAGTACAATATATTGTATGTTAATTTTTTTTTCCCAATAAAGTTGTGTTTCAGGGCATAAGTCTGACTGACGTGCAGCAGTCAGATAATTGCAGAGACTGCTACGTGGTAGCAGATAAGATAGCAACAACTCCCGTTGATAATAACCACGTCTGAGTAATGGCACCAGATAAGATAAACTAATGACTCGATCAATCGTGAAATTCGGTTATCCGACTGTCTCGTACCCTGCATTATCGCGGATAATAGAGGTTCTACTGTACTTATTCAAATTGTTTCTAATAATTAGTTACCAAATCACTATGCTGCTGTTGTTAGTTGTTAATCCAACTTTTAAATTAATTATTCGAAACAACCTTCCTGTTCAACTTGAATTCTAGCCATTTTTAAGGATTCTCGGCATTCGTCTGAATAAAATACCATAAAACCCAAATAATGATGGCCAAGGTGGAGTGTAGAGTAACAACGTGTGAAATTGTGGGTTAGAACCAGGCACTACATAGGCACTTCCATTTTAAATGAGTTTCAGAAATTAAAAGATCTCTAAAATTTTGTAGCCACACTTACTTGGATTGTGTATGACTTAGTACACAAGAAAACTAAATAGCTAAAAAATACTCATTTAAAATTTTTTACATTTTTGTTGTTTGTGACCACATTATAACTTCGGAGTCTTTGAAAATTTTAAATGAACATATCTTTGCTGTTTTCCCTTTCCTACAGGTGAAGTTCAAACACCAAACACATTTGTTTTGAAGTACTACAAAAAATGTTTGCCTAATAGAATAATAAAACTGCAAGTATTAATATTAGGTACTACATTTCAGTGCTTTTCTTGTTTTATGTAAATACATGATGTACTCAGACCAACGCACATGTTCGCTAACCTAGCCATTTATAATTTCAAAACATAGTTACATAGAGTGATATTTAAAGCTTATAATGTTGTTTCTGTTCCCCTACTGCATTTCCAACATATTGCATAAGGAAACCCATGTAAGGAAGTTCAAAACCATTATTTACTTACATTTTAGGGTAGCTTGCCACTGAGTTACCTTACAATTTAAATCAGCATTAAATTGTTGATCAGTAAATCCCCCTTTTACCGGACTAATTGGGGGGAGGTGTGGTCCGGTAAATCAGAATGTCTAGTAAATGGCAAAGTACCAAAATCTGCACACGGAAATAGGCTGCTGAGAGTGGATACGGGTATGAGATAGACGTGCGGAACGTGAGGTCCAGGAAAAGTGTCCAGGCAGGTGAACAAAACGGTGCTAAATGAAGTGGGAAATTGCAAGATTAATTAACTAGTTCTTCCATGCACAGTGACTGTAAAATTATTTTGTGGTTTTGTTTTAAAGTGGTGGTTTTAAGGAAGTGAAACTTTCTCGCCACGGATTCCGTCTCGCAGGAAGCGAAAGCCGGCACAGCCAGGGGTGACCTAAGCACAGAACTCTCGGAAGAAATCATGAATCTGTATACAAGAGCTCCTGGGAAGTAGTGGAATGATAAATAAAATCGCAGAAGCCGTTACTGAGATAGTGGCGAAGAAAGTCTTAGAGGAACTGGAGTAAAATATTAATTTCAGTATGGCCGTGTGTGAATCTACAAAACAAGACATTTGCAAACTTCAGATGGAGGTAAATGCGTTGAAAAATGAGTGCATGAAGAAAAGTGACGAGCTGGAACAGTAACCAGAGAAGGAATAGTATATGAATATTCGGTGTGAAGGAAACCATGAACGAAAAGACCGATGATATTGCCATTCATATTAGAAAGCAAAAAGAGGTTGATTTGCAGCTCTCCGATATTGATAGAAGTCATCGCGTTGGTTAAAAGTCAAACAGTGAGAGACCAATAATAGTGAAGTTCGCGACTTATCACAAGAGAAGTGAGACGTTCTATAACAAGAAACAATCAAAGGGTTCGGGCGTCACAATAAGGGAAGACCTCACCGCTTCAAGGTTGTCACTGCTGTAGGAAGCTATACAGAAGTATGGTATAAAGTGCGTGTGGACGACGGACGGTGTGATCAACATTGCACGTACTTCCAGGAAGTTCAGGGTTACGTGCAAAGATGATCTTCAAGGCATTCCTAAGTAATAAATCAGCATCACAAAACTGTAAGTAATATTTATCTGGTGTGTAAACTATATTTCATAAATCTGTTGTTTTTTTTTTTTTTAAGTGGACACACTTTTTTCCCTTGAGCTTACGAACAAATTTTTTTTCTAATTATTCTTGTAATTAAAACTTCTTTATCATGCACATTGCTGTTGTTTTAAACTTGCAGTAGTAATATTTATTATATTTTTTCTCTTATTCACATAATTTAAATCTGGTGTTCAATACAATCAATTCAGTTAATAATTAGTCACTAGTTTATTTTAAGCTAATTTCATAAATAAGGTTGTGAATGTTTGATGTAATGTATTGAGTATTGGTACTTATAACAGAGCTGTCCTGTGGCAGAGAGGACTTACTATGGTCACCCCTGAGCGGTCATTGTGACAGTGGATAACGGTAGTTCGCCTCTCCCTGGTCATTCCACCCCTCCTCCCTCAGTCTGGGCTTCGCCACCACCCTGTCGCCCCGACTCAAGGTCAGGCTCTAGGGCAATGCAGGTCAAGCTACGATACCAGCTTTTGTGAAACAGAATTGTGCTTTCCTACTAGCTTGAGCACTAAAGACATTAAAATCTGCCTTCTAAATGTTCTTTCGCTACTTAAAAACCTTGACGTCAGTGACATTATCATCAAAAATGATATTCATATATTTGCTATTACAGAAACATGGCTGCGCCCTTCTTATCCTTCCTCGTTTCTCATGATACCGGGTTATAAAATTATCAGATCAGACAGACAAGGGAACCGGTCCAGTGGGGGTGTCTGCTTTTACATAAGCGACAGACTGAATGTTAAGCAATTAGATATACAAACAATTGCTGGCATTGCAAGTAACACTAGGCTAGAACACCTTTGGATATAAGTTGCCCACAAACGGCAAAAACTTGCAGTAGGCGTGCTATACAAACCACCAGACATCTCATACAAAGAGCTAGATCAACTTGAAAATGTTATTGAGTCCTTAGTCCATTTGCATGATAATATTATTACCCTAGGAGACTTTAATATTAATATGCTTAAACCTACTTGTGACGTCAAATATCTTAACAATTTAATCTCAACATACTGATTTCATTAAACAGCTCATATTGTCCCCTACCCAAATAACCTTGTTCAGTAAATCACTAATAGATTTAATACTGATTAAGAATGATGATAAAATTTCCTACTGCAGCCAAAATAGTACTCTTGGGTTTACAGACCACAATTTGATTTGTCTATCGTTAACTCTTTGCAGTCAAATTACGAAAATGCTAGGAAAACCATACAGAAATTTCAAATGTTTCAACAGTGAAACATTTATTCAGGATCTATCAAATATATCTTGGACTGATATCTTCACTGCAGATGCCTTAGATGAGAAAGTCTCTTTATTCAACAATACTTTAACATTATTATTTGATAAGCATGCACCCATTAACACAGCAAGCCCAGAAAAAGTAATTCTCCATGGTTAACAACTGCTATTCAAAGTAAAATTAAAGAAAGAGACAGAGCAAAGAAAAACTTTAGAGCCTAAAAGCAGCCACATGATTTTACAAGTTACAAAGAACTACGTAGCAAAGTAACAAGTATGGTTCGCAAAGTGAAACTGGAGTTCTTTAATGATTTAGCGCACATAAACCGCCGGGATACAAAAAAATTATGGAATGACTTGAAATATTTCCATGTCAAAGCAACTGTAAATAAATTTATTCCAGATTAACTCTAACAACCAAATGAATTAAACAAATTTTTTGTTTCCTCTAGCACAGTAGCAAATTGTACCCTATCCGATAGCAAAAGTATACTTGCTAATACAGTAACAGTGGCATCAGAATTTAGTTTCACCCAAGTACAAGATAGCGAAGTATATAAGTGCATTAACAATATCAAAACATCAGCCATAGGGGTAGATAACATAGACGTAAACATGATTAAACTCTGCACCCCCTACTGTATCCCTGTAATAGTACATACAATAAATCACTCTTTACAGTGTTCCATTTTCCCTGCTAACTGAAAAAAATCAAAAATAATCCCAATGAATAAAGTCAGTAATCCTACAGAACTTAAAGATCTGCACCCAATAAGAATCTTACCTGTGATGTCAAAAATTATTGAAAAGATTGTACATCACCAGTTATCTGAATATATTGACAAAAAAAACTTACTTTACATCAAGCAGTCTGGATTCCGGCCACTTCACTATACGTACATGGCATTATTAGATATTACAGATTTTGTTTTGAAGCCATGGACAAAGGGAAGGTTACGTTTGTTATATTCCTTGATTTCATTAAAGCCTTCAATACCACAAAACATAAGCAACTGTTAGTAAAACTGGCTGTTGCTGGAGTGTCACGTGACACTTGTCAGTGGTTCAGAAGTTACTTAGAAAACCGTTCACAACAGGTAGAAGTCAACACTAGCAACGGAAAATTATGTTACGACTGGATCTCTGTGACAAAATGTGTCCCACAGGGATCAATTCTCGGACCATTGTTGTTTTCACTGTACATAAATTCAATTGTGTCATGTTTCAAATATTTAAAATGTTTCCAGTACGCAGATGACACTCAGTTACTACAATCCTGTCGTGTTGATGAAATAGACGAGAAAATCTTGGAGATAAACAGTGATTTACAAAATATTTCGAAATGGTGTGAAATAAACTCCCTGAAACTCAACCCAAAAAAATGCTCATACATGATATTTGGATCACACTAAATATTAAAGAAAATTCACTGCCACAATGATATATCAGTAAACTGGGAAATAAAACCGGAAAAGAATTCCTACAAAAACTTAGGAGTTTTATTCGACAAGAATCTAAACCTGGGATAAACAAATATCAGCAAATATCCAATCGGCCTACTTCCGTTTGAAGCATCTTTACAGACTTAAGAATATTTTAACAACTGAAATAAAACTGTATTTGTGTGATGCGTTAGTACTATCAGTCTTTAACTACAGTGCCGGCTTGTTTGTTAAATAGCAAAATACAACAACATTGAATACAGATGGTACAGAACACATGTTTGAGATATTGTTTTAATCTTAAAAAGCGAGATCATGTCACGAAAGCTTTTTTCAATTCTAAGTGGCTTAACATGGAAAATAGAAGATTATATCATTTCAATACTCAATTTAAAAAAAATTATAGATACCCAGCTGCCAACATATTTATCGGAAAGACCCATTAATTTTATCTCATTGCATAATCACAACACACAAAATAAAAATTCTTTTCAACTACCTCTGTATTCGAAGTACATTTACAAACATTTGTTCACGTATATGGCCAGCAAGGCTTGGAATGACCAAACGAGAGATTTAAGAAATCTTTCGCACCACACTTTCAGGGAGAAATATAAGTCCTTTCTGTTACAGAACCAGTTACAATAGACAATGATTACGAAAGCCCATACATTTTTTTTCTTGACATTTTTATTTTTATATATTTTTCACCCTATTTATAGTTTAGCATTTATCTGTTTTATTTAAAATATTGCCATTTTAGTAATTATTTGTTTAATGTAATGTTACAATATACTTTAAAACCTTGTAATGCTTATAATCATAAGTTTAATGCAATTCTTTTGTAATAATATTGTAATATTCATAATTAATATTTGTTCATTAATGTGAATAGTTTCTAACTACGTACCAATTATAAACCAGACTGAGGCTGAATTTGTACATTTAAAATAAATAAATAAATTAATATACAGCAAAGTGATACGTGTGGCAACGCAGTGTGTTTGTTGTCGTCAAATTGCTAGAAGTGGGCGAGGGGGAAGGTTTTTGATGACAGGCGGAAGTAGAAAGATAAGCAGGCACCTTTGTCTGATCTTCAAGACAACCAAGGGTGGAGGGCAGGGGAAGAGTAGAAGGAGAGGGATTGAAGGAGAAATAGGTTTGCTATCAGCTTGGTTTCGTGAAACATTGCGTGGAAATATGTAAGACGTAAACTTGAGCTACCGTTTTGTATTTCACAGTAAAGTGTTTATTTACTAAATATATAACACAAATAAAAAATTTCCAACCTAACTGCCTCTGTTTGCATCCCAACATAGTATCGTATACCGTGTCTGTGAGATAATAATCTAGTCGCCGTCCTTGAGACTCTTTCTGTAGGGGAAGGAACGGAAATGCTGAATGTGAGAAAGGCTTGTGTTGCGCTAGTTGTCGCAGAATATTTTATCTCTACACCCGCACATTTACACCACACGTGCATTGCTGAACATACACTGCCTCGTCATGCGAAGATGCAGTCACAAGTGGAATTGCTCAAATAGTTTTTAAGTACGATAATGCTCTTTATGCCAATGTTTTCTTTTTTTTATTTTTTTAAATTTCAGCCCAATTTCTAAATTAAATATCATGAGTAAATAAATTTGGGGTCGAATCTTATTAGCTTGCTTCATGTCTCCACTGGTCGTAACTACAGTAATTTTTTAAGTACATTAGTGATGGTTGATTAACTAGTCGGTGCCTGAATTGAGATGGAATGGCTCTGCTGTCAAACCAAGAAGCATCGAATATGATGATAATGTCAGTGGGCTCCATTCCCAAATTATGTTCTATCTTAAAAGTAGGCTAAGACAGCTGATGTATGCAGCACATAACAGCTCTGTCCTAAGCACACTCCTGTTAGTGCAGAATTACTAATGTAACCATGTGCCACAGGGATATTTTCTTCATAACAAACCACTATATTGTAATAGTTATTCACCTCAGGTGAGGGAATATAAGGTACCTGCCTCTCAAAGCAGTCAACAAAACTTCACATTGGCAAAAGTAAAACTGACTAGCACACAGAGATACTGACACCCCATTGGTTACCCAAGTTAGACGTCATTGCACAGCAGACAGAGAATCTAGGTAAGCTCCAGCAAGAAATCATTAGTTTAGTTAAAGCTGCATACTGCTCCAGGAATCTGGTAAAACCCTCCGACGATAAGCGAAATCAGGCAATTTGTAGTAAGACATCTTGTGATAAAATACACAAAACCCATTTGACCCTTGATATTTGATGGCCTGTTAAAGAAAATGTTCATTGTATGACAAAACTACAATAAACTGTCTACTATAAATTGCTGTCTTCAAGGGATGTGTAATATAATGCAGTTGAAACAGTTTTAATCAGCCATATGTACAGCTAAACACAGTCGCAGTAATATGTTACCTAAAGTAAAATGGGGTGATTAGGATCAGTCTGGGGTGAATAGGATCAAAATTTTGAACAAATTTCTCGCTTACAACTTTTCTTCTTAAAAGTTATGTTACAATAATACTACTTGTAAACAGTATTAATTTGCCTGTCAAGAAAAGAAAATTTTCTTGAGCAGATTTTGCACTGATAGTTTTGTTTTAAATCCTTTTATCCTGTTCTCCCCCTTTTTATGGAATTTGTAATAGGTACGTAATTTTAAGGGATTATATGTGCTGTAGTAAGTTTAACAAGTATATTATTCATTTTTGATTATAGGTTAAGAGAAGCCGCAACACACTGCATTTATTTGTTTTTAGTCACATGTATGGATGTTAAACAAAAATCAGTTGTTTTAGTGACATTTGTGCTGCTATCAAAATTATCCCAGCATGTTTTTGAAATAGTAAGAAGAAGCAAATGAAGTTGAAAACATGTTAAAAGCAGCTATAAGTAAATATAATTGCTGAGGAAAGTGTTAAATTGAGTGAACTAGTAGCACATCAGGGCTATAGTGGCAGGTGGCTGTAGCTGTGTAAACAATTCTGCTTGATATTACTGGTGACCCAAGGTTTCAGACAGAAAGTAAAACAAACTTATAAATAATATGACTTAGTTTAAGTAATTGAAGCAGCTGTGTGTGAATAAGGTCACATACATACTGTATACTCATACTTTTTTTGCAAAAAAATAGATATTATTATAAGATACTATTATACTTAATATTGATCAATCCAATATGCACTTGCCAAAAGGCAAACTGAATTTAGATCATAGATATTAATTAGTTTGTTTTAATATTTTGGATGGTACCATTTCATAGTTTTACACTCTTTTCTCCAAATGCATGGTCCATATAATAATAATAAAAATATTAATAATAATCATATTATTATTATTGTTATTGATTACACACAAGACTGTGACATTCAGTATGTTCTCTCAGAAATAAAAAAAATAATTATTTTGTTAACTAATTTGTTAGTTATGCCCGAAACATATTCACGTAGATTTCTATAGACAGACTCAGATTCACGCCACTGAGCCCAACCCACTACGGAAAGGTACCTACAGTGTTTGCTAACATGTGCGGTTTATAGAATGCAAAACACCGTAAAAGAGTAAATGAACAATAAACCTTGTTTTGTAATAAATACAGAAAAACTGCAGATAAGTAAGTAAACATGTATGAAAACTTAAGAATATAAAAATTATATTACAGTAAAATCTAATTTTATTGGACCTCCATTCAGTGGATTTTCGAATTTAACGAACAAAGTCTGGCGATACAAAATTATTCCACCTTCGGGTCTACTTGTAACATGCAGTGCAAGACCTACCTGTTTATTGTATATTGGTGAGTGACTTCAGGCGCGCACATGCGCACATGGATAACCGCGTGAGATGGTAGGCAGAGCTATTATTTTTAGTCACACATCGGGATATGCCGCGTCCGGGTAAGAATGATAGTCTACCTGAATTTTTTACAGAACTGTAAGATCAACAGTGCAAAATCTACTTGGTTACTGTGCTTTGGTGAGTTACATCAGGTGTGCGTGCACAGATAGTCGCGTAAGACAGTAAGCAGAGCTAGTCGCTCATCTGTGCTTTAACGTGTCCGGACATGAATGACTGTCTTGTCTACTTTAATTTTTTACACAGTTGCTGTACTTGCGCGTTAAAGATAAAGAGTTTTTGTTATGAGTTATGCCTAAATTGTATTCGTTGCCGAGTTTTTGCCGTGTCGAAAAAATTAGAATACAACACGCGCTAGTTTTCAATATTACTGTTAACTACACCAACTGTATCCGCAACACCGCAACAATCAGAAAAAAACACGAAATCCACTACACCGCATCTACCAAAAAAACCTGCAAAATTTCAAGTAAAAAACAAGCCACTGTACCTTACAACATCCCCGCGTTGTTGCAGCAAACTCCGCCAGGAGCGCCACCGGGGGAGACTAGGGAGGTTTGAGACAAGGGAGATATGAGACAGTAATTATACCTTACAATTATTGGTAGTCTTTGACTCCTACTTGTTGTCATAGGCTGGCACTTATAGTCAATCATCTATAGTATACAAGAGAATGGTGGTAAAGAATCAAGAGGCTAGTTATTAAATGTTACTACTTTAGAGTATGGTAAGTAAATTTAATGTTGTTTATTACTTGTTAACTTAAATGTCACAACCTAAATTTAAAAATATTTTCAAATACCTTCATATAAAGATATCAATAGCTAAGTTTTTTATATTTTACATAATGTGTACATCATAATGCATTAGAGCGCATAAAGATTTTTGACAAAATGGCGACATGGGAAGGTTTGAGACACATGCTGTAGGGGAGGTTTGAGACGTCTCAATCCTCCCTAGACCAAAATTTTTATTTGCTTTTCTCTCAAAACTTTACATATGTTGACAGCTTGAAAGGCCTACAAACTACCGAATAATTTATACAAACATTTTGTCCTACTTTGTGTTAATGATCTGTAAAGGGACATAAATAAAAATTTTGAGTCTAGTTTGTTTTTTTATGAAATGTCTTATCCAGACAGTGTAAATATAGGATTGTTACTAAAGAAAGCTATTCTTTGGTTGCAATTGAGAATGCACTAAATTGGAAAAAAAAAAAAAAAAGACTGGACGTGAGACTATGTCAGGAGATGTGATGAAGGCTGCAGTAGAAGAATGCATCTCAACTTGTAAACTCAGACCAATCGCCACAAAATGTTGTGCTATGTTGCGCTTTGTATTTCACAGTAAAGTGTTTATTTACTAAATATATAACAAATTTCCATCTAAACTACTGCTGTTTGTATCCCAACGCAGTGTCATATACAGTGTCTGTGAGATATTAATCTAGCCGCCATCCTTGAGAACTTTCGAAGGGCAAGGGACGGAAACGCTTAGCGTAAGAAAGGCACGTGTTGCGCTAGTTTGTCCGCAGCAGATTTTATCTCTACACCACGCACATTTACACCACACGAGTGTTGAACATACACTGCCTCGTCGTGTGAAGATGCAGTAGCAAATTTCACATGTTTCCTGGGTCCAACAGTGCCAATTTTGTTTGGTTCAACATCATATTTCAATATATAACTCTTCAACTTCACTTTCGCTTTATAAATGTCCTTCTCAGTTTGTTTCTTGACACCATATTCATCACACAACTTTGCTACTGAAAACATCGGCCTCTTAACTTTTCTATTAGTTCAATTTTTTTGCTTGATGTCAAAGTTACTTTCTTTCTTTTCTTTTCAGTTGGAGACACCCATTCACTCTAAAAAGCTCACAATCTTTCTCACACGCCTACATCAGCTGTGTAAAAAGTTCAGGTAGACACGAAAGTCGTTCTTGCCCGGATACATCAAAACACAGTTGAGTGAGTAGCTCTGCTTACCATTTTACGCAGCTATCTGCGCACGTGCGTGCCTCATGTCACTTACCAAAGCACAATAACCAGGTTGGTCTTGAGCTGTTAATCTTATAGTTACTTAAAAATTTCAAGTAGACAATCATTCTTGCCCGGACACAGCCCATACCTCAATGCACGATTAAAAATAGCTCTGTATACTATATTACGCGGCTATAAATGCGCGTGCCTGATGTCACCCACCAAAGCACAATAACCAGGTAGGTCTTGTGCTGCATGTGACAAGTACAACCGATGGTGGAATAATATTGTATTGCCAGATTTTGTTCGTTAAATACGAGGTCTGCTGAATGGAGATCCGATAAAATGAGGGTTTACTGTACCTGCGAGTTTCTCTGCATCGAATCTACAAACTATTGCCGTTATGAATACTGTAAATGTGTGCATAGTAATATTTGAATTTGTAACTCAAAACCACCACTAAAAACACATACAACACACACAATTCAAGAATTTAAGTTCTGTTCAGCATACTGCCATGGACGATTATGCAATTAATGAACAATAAATATTGTATTTTCTGTGTGTTAAACAGAAAAAAAATCCTGTTTCTAATTACAGATACACAGGCTGGCAATCATAAAACATACCAAATTACAGAATACCAATTACAGTACAATCCCGTCATAGCGAACACGGAAATAGCGGAAACACGGTTATAGCAAAGTCTTGGAACCGTCAAAAATTGCAAAAAATTCCATGAAAAATTTGAATTTTATAAGTAGAAACATGTACTGTGAGTCATGTGAATCTGGCTTGCAACGAGATTCGTGACCATGTGAAACAGGCTTGTGGCAATGTACGTGACCTTGTGAAGTGAGTAGGTATTTGTTAACCGGATGCAACCCTTGCGCTGCCACTCCTTCACCCTCCGATACAGCTAGCTGGCACTGTCACGTGAGCCATGCTTCTGCCTGGACACATCACTTCCCTCCCCAAACTCAAGCCATGTTGTTCTAAAAATAAAATTGCGCCCTCTATTTCCTCCACACCTTTTCAACGCAGGTGACCATTGGCTACGTTTCTGTAGTTAATCATTGTGCTTTCAACCGCGTTTAGTTTCACGTACAGCTTGCGTTTCTGATTTTAATTATTGATTATGATTTCTGATTACTACTTTGAATTACGACTTTGGATTACGATTTTGGGTTTTGATACACGTACAGTCGAGCCACGCGACTATGACATTGGCTACTACAACAACGCAACTACGACAGTATTCTCAATGCCCACGAAAAAAAATTTTTTTAAAAATAATTTTGAAAGAATAAAATGGATAAAGTTAACAACGCGAGCAGGGAAGATTATTTTAAATACTGTATGTTCATTAGAATTCAGCTATAATTAGAGGCCCGGAATTTTTGGGAATGCAAAGGAACGCCAATAAAATGGAGGAAGTTACATTGGGGGGGAGGACAGAAGTGGGAAGATAAAGAGAGGAAGGCTCCGATGCCAGATACACTTTTGTCAGCCGCTCCCAAAAAGCTTCCGCTCAGCTCAGATGACAACACGGCTATTTGGATCAAGAACTACGTGTTCTGACTGAATAATGGCAGATATATGCTGTTTTTTCACTAAGAATAATTGCAGCTGGCTGTGCTATACCTGAGTCACACACACACCACACATACAGAAGAAATGTCTCTGAGAGATATGATAGAGAGCGCTGTCTCTTTCCCTCGCACACGCACCCACACAACTACTCGTGCTTATCTCTGCTTAGCTTGCTACAATTCATATTTGCTCTGTAGACCTTCAGCTTTTTGAGATAAGTAGCAAGGACGGTGGATGAGAGGACGAATTGGCGTTACTGTCTCCTGTGTGTGTGCATTTGCTGTTCTGATTCACCTTCGTGATCACTCAGTTGGCCGTACGTGTTTTTATCTTTTAGTTTACAGGTAATTTCAAAATTTACTGTACACTAATTATAAATTATATTTTAACACACTAAACGTTCCATAAACTTGAGCGAGAAGCAATAAATCCTTGTGGGCTGGCCGTTGCATTGTTGTTTTCTGTCGGCACACTGCCAGAATAAAATCACAAACTTGTGACCTTACTCAAAGCCAATGCATACACGTGCGAGCACTTGTTACTACTAATTGGCCTCAAATTTAACTTTGTGCTGCCGCTAAACACAATTTACTACTAGTGCACGAAAATAAAGCAACTACCAATGTTGGCGTCGCTTATTTTTGCTGGCAAATAAAATTACCATTGCCTGCCCAATGGACAAATGAACAATTACATTCACAAGTCCAAGCTGACTTTTATGTGTCTCTGGCAAGCGCACAAATTATTCTATACGTGCCACAGTGTGAAAGGGCACACAGAATTATCATCATAGCATGCATGCCAAAGTAAATAAATAAATTGCTACACTCATCAAAACTGATTACATTGGTCTGCAGCAGCTGGCAGTGTAATCAAGTTGACTGGCGGAGTGTGCATTCTTGCCACGCGTCTGCACGGGTGAGACATCATTAAGGCGGTCCAGCAATTGATTACCATACTTACATAACGCGACTGATATTTTGGCCTGTTTTGACTTAGCGAATAGTTGCACCCATACTTTTTGAGTATCATCGTAACCAGCGCATACTTACCTGTTAAAATATACCTATATTTACTTAAAATAACGTAGTACTTTGTAATTAAATAAGATTAAAGACCATTTACATGCAATTTTTGGGTTTAGGGGTCAGAATCAGCCACATTCGGCTATAGCAAAGACACGGACGGCTATAGCGAAGTTGGAACCCAGAACCATGACATGTCGCTGTAGCGCGACTTTACTGTACTTCACATCATTTAAACAATGTAGTCATGTCTAATAATTTTGACTGTGTTTATCCGAAACCCAGACTTACTGAACAAAGGACAAACACAATGACTCAACTCGCTTACAAGCGAAGCAGCAAAAACCTATCTCTGACGCTACCTGCCAGTGGAATTTCAAACTACCTCTGTGCGTGGAGCACTAACGGTATGTGCCAATGGCAACTTATGTTCAGTGGCTCGGGTGCATCACTTTGTGCTGGTGCTAATTAAATCAAATTATACATTTAGTACACATGTCAACAAGATCATAAGTAAATATTATAAAGTATATGCAATACACAGAGGTACATTGCATTTGATGTTCTTCCATTAATGTTGTATTCAAATAGGAAAACACAAGGAACTACATGCAATGATTCACTACCAACCATACAAGCAATAAAGTAACTCTTGTTAATGTTGACTTACATGCAGCAACAGCTAGTGGTTTTTTTCAAAGGTTAAATCTTTAGTGCACACTTTATTCCGAATGACCTATATAAAGTGTCTTTAATAGGGACACAAGCCTAGGAAGAAGTGTTGTCAAATGGTTGAGGGCCAGTCCCGCATAGCTTTGGTCTTTCTGTGTCTATTTCTATTCAGCTTGCAGACACTGCAAATGTTAATAAATGAATCTGCCCCTGGAAAAGTGGCATATCGTAGGGAATAGTTTTAGATTGGCTGCAGTCACTTTCATGCATACAAAAAATCTAGATACTTCAGGTGTTTAACCAACTCATTCCCTGTAATGACACCGTATCTAGATAAATCTGGCACAAAATATACAGGCAGGACTCCTTTCATTAGAAGCTCAAATATGGCAGGGGTATTGCATGACAAAAGTCAAAACTTTAAATAAATGCCAGGTGCTTTTCCCTTGGACATAAAAGTAGTATTCCTCTGATCCTTCTCGGTCACATCACACTGCCAATAATCACACTTCATGACCAAGATTAACAACAAGTATTTAGCTTTCTGCCAGACAATGAAACACTTAATTTATTTTGTGCAAGGGCAAGAGCCTTTTTATAACTTAATTTACCAGCCCAATAGGGGAAAACTAAGAAATGACAGACTGTTTAAGAATATCCAAATCATATTATTTTTCCTAAATCCCCTCTACTGTCTCATCCAATGCTACTAGAAATTGCCTTGGTAGATGCTTAATGAGCTGGTCATTGCTCATGTTAAACAAAGTGGCATGTAACATTATTTCTAACCAGACTATTTAGCTATGACAAATTGCTGCTTTATTCCTCTGCAGCAGCTCACTTACACCTGTATCTTGCTGCCAGTCGAGATTTTTTTGGGTTAACTTCACAAGCTCCTCCAATGCTATTGGCAGCATGCTTATAGTGTCATCTTGTAGTATCATCACGTAAGTTCCAAAAGGTAAACATATAATGCAAGTCTTTGTGAAACAGGAATTAGTAAGGGGCAGGGGGTGGGGGGTTTTTACACGGGAATAGTCGTTGTTACATTGTGACAAAAATTAGTAGGAAACTTGTGCGCAGTAGCCACAGCTATTGGCACAAATGGAGAAGAAACTGTACAACCAAAAAGAGACAGTTGAAAGGAGGAAAGTGTGTACTAACTAACCTTAGAGATATTAAAAAATAAAATTATGTACTCTATATGATAACGGAAATGGCATAATTTTGTTGGCAGCAGCCAATTTGCTTGGTATTAACAAGATGACATTCACACAAATAACAGTTTTTAATACTAATTATAATATGTACTGTTCATTATAATGTCCCGCCTGTACATACTACAGGATACCTTTAATTTTAGTAGTTTTTTATTTTTGATGTATTTCAGTTTCTAGTTGGGCCTTCAAGAGCATATTAGTGGCAAAGCTTATTTTTGCTCAGTCACCTTTGTTTTCGAGTAGGTCAAGGTGAGCCTTTTCATGCACGTGCACCTTAAAGTAAGCACATCAAACCTTACCCCTCCATCTTTTTTACATACAATGGGGGATGCTCACTGATATTCCCTTACTAGTACAGTGGGAATTGTCCAAAAAAATAATTTTCTCAAATATTTTATGTTAATTTCAAATTATTTGCTGGAAGCTGCTAAGCACACTTTAAAGTTTAAAAAAAAACTTGTCACCATTTTTTCTGCTTTCTATTACGGACGCCATCTTAAAAAATGGCCGGCAAAGCGTGTTTTTCTTGTTTATTTTTGAAATTGTTAAGAACATTGGAAAAAAGTTGTTAACAAAAGTTATTGAGCATTAAATTTGGAATGAAAAAGGTTCCTAGTACTTTATCCATAACTATGACAATTAACCCAGAAATGAAGATAGTAAGTTTTGCAATTTCAGTACTATGTATTTCACATATAAAAATAAAAGTCATAAATTTTTAAATTTACAAGAATAATAATTTTTTAAAGGCATAGTAACAAAACTTTTGGTTACATTTACACAACTACCCTACTTTCAAAACATTTCAGTTAAATTTTCATGTTGCAATGTCCACTTTAACATAATAACACATAAAGATTCATATTCATAAATCAACAACCACTAAACAATTCCACTATCTTGTACCTTAAAACGGTTCCCAAAACTTCTGTGTTACAAACTGTAATGTTTTAAGATCATGGGTAGTATTTATGAAAATGTAACAGTTGTTGCCTATAATATATAATGGAAAAAATAGGGGAAAACATACACCAAGTCTGTGTCCTTTTGCTTCATCATCACTATTTTCAATTGGTTTAAATGCATTGAGGCAGTAATGTTAAGAACAGCTGCAAATTTTAGTGCCGACCAAGTTGTTCTTAATACAGCTGCATGCTGCAGTTTTACAATTTTTCTTGCAGTGACATTTAATTACGTATTTACATTAGATGGCTTCAGGTACAGGTGGTTGGTTGCACTTAACTAAAGTAAGTTTTAAATCATCTTGAACTATCTAGCCAAACTCTGAATGAGAAGGAAGCTGAGGATGGTTGACTGTGGATTGCATTAGGAGTCTTATGATGTACTGAATACGCCTGATCATTGGTAGAAGAGAAGCTAGTGTGGGAGGAAGCTGCTCATATGTGAATAACGGTACCACTGCAATTATTCGACTGTGTTGCGATCCTTGTTTTTGTAGAGCAGACATACGAATTTCTGAATTAAGTTAAGTGTTTCAGATTTTGGTGGTTCATAGGCATTGCCTAAGTTTGATAAAGCTTAAAGTATATCAGTATTACACTCTTCAAAAATTTTAAAGCACTATTCTTTCGATCTGCCGTGAACTCTCCAGTGACGTCACAACCTGTAACCACATACAATGCTAATATTGTCTCAGCTCTCTTCCTTCCAAGTTTTTCAGTAAAGAGACTTACTGAAATTCTTCTTAAATCCTTACCTCTCCTGTTGAAGGAGTTATAATGACGTGTGGTATATTGGTTATGCATAGGTTGGTGCCACTGAAAAGAGAACCCAGTGATGGATGATGTTGTAGTTGTAATGTGGGATGCATTGAGAGAGATGTAACTGTAATAAAGACTAGTTGTTAGGCCTAATGAGACTTCCTGTATTTTAGTGATCTCCTCACATTAACTCAAACATGGCGCAGTCAGTAGGATTTAAAGGTGAGGGATTTGGAAGTTTGGAATGTGTTTCGGCTGTGATGTAACTAGCATCGAGCCAAAAATTGAGACAATAGAAACTACAAAGGAGTTAGCAAATTATTTGTAGAGAAGGTGTAAATTGTGTGTTGCGTACTGGAAACATCGGCACCGACCAACCTTAACCTCCCTCCGAAATTAAGTTTAGAAGGCAATGTGAATGAGAATTGGTTGAGATTCAAGCAGCACTTTATGCTCTATCTCGGTGCCAGTGGAAAAGATCCAGATGTACAGACGAAGGCAACAACTGAGGAAAAAATAAAACTGTCCAAAACAAAAGCAAGAACACACCTGAACGGTGCTGGGGAAGATGCAATCGCAACCTTTGGCCTTGGAGACATTGATAACTATGCAGCCCCCAAGCGTAACGAAACATACGAAAGGTACATTTTCAACCAGTGTTGTCAAAAAGATGGTAAAACATTTGATCACTTTCTGACTGAGGCCAAGGAGTTGATTAAGAGTTGCGGTTATGTGAAGCAAGAAAACAGTATTCTTAGGGACAGCATTGTCATTGGTATCAGAGACAACCACCTCAGAGAAGCCCTTCTTCGTGTAGATGACCTGAAACTAGATCAGGCCATTTGGGACTGTCGTGCAGCTGAACAGAGTAAAATATACACAAAGAAACTGATGGAACAAGAAGACAGACAAGTGCCTTTGGATGCAATTCGTGTTGGCAAGTGGAGACCACAACCAAAATATGGTGGGCACAGTGGTGATGAAATGGGTAACAATAGGAGTAGAATACCAAGCAGCAGTAAATACCAAGGAGGAAGTAGTCAAGGTCACCAGTTTAGGATGTGTAACAAGTGTGGTAGATCCCATAAGTTTGGCATGAGCCCTGCATTTGGGAAAACGTGCATGTTCTGTCAGGAGAAGGGCCATTTCTTCAAGCAGTTTCAGAAGGCTAAACAACGTAGCATTCAAGGGGTTGCTGAACTGAGTATTGATGATGATGTGGGAAAAGTATTCTATTGTGATCAGTATCGAGTGGAAACTGTGGACTAGGACAGTCACAAGGAGTGGACTCAGAGTGTGAGTGTTAATGGTCACCCAATTGTGTTTAAACTTGATACTGACTCAGAAGTTAACATACTGCCTTTAGAGATGCTCAATAAAGTGACAGAGGACAACAAAATGAGCAAAACAGATGCTACCATAGTAGCATATAGGGGAGGGGGGCTAAATTAACTCCAGAGGGCTGCGTAACTTTCAACAGTACTCATGGGGAACTGTTATAAGTCTAGAATTTCTGGTAATTGACACAAGAGCCATTCCAATACTAGGTATTTGAAGCCTGTGTGGAGTTAGGATTGATTCAGCGCTTACATTGCATGAATGAAAAAAAAAATCCGACCTCCAAAGAAGAGTTTGTAGCAAAGTACAAAGACGTGTTTCAAGGATTAGGTAAATATCCCGGTCAGTACAGAATTGTCACCCAACCCAGTTCAGAGCAGATCAGAAGACCAGCCATATGCAAACCACACGTGATCAGCGAGGAACTGAAATCAGTCCTTGATCTAATGGAGAAAAAAGAGGTTATAACACAAGTTGATCAGATAACACCAGAGTGCATAATAAGTAACCTTGTAGTAGTAGAAAAGCCAAACTGTCAGTTACGCTTGTGTCTGGATTCTGCTGACCTCAACAAAGTGGTGAAAAGGAAACCATACGCCATCCCAACTCTTAGCGAAATAAGTGACAAACTGTGTGGTAAAAAATTTTATACTGTGTTTGACATAAAGGACGGGTTCTATCACTTTGAATTGGAGGAGAACTCTAGCTTGAAATAATGCTTCACAACACCATACGGCGTCTACAGGTTCCCGGCGACTTCCATTTGGTGTGTGCAGTGCTCCTGAAAGCTTCCAAGAGAAAAATGAAGCGATTTTCGGTAAGTTACCCAATGTGTGTGTTTATTTTGATGACATTGTAGCGTTTGGCGACACAGAAAGTGAGCATGATCTGGCAGTTGAAGCAGTTATCCAGCAGGCTGGAGACAATAATGTAAAATTCAATGAACAGAAGGTGCAATACAAACAAAACACTGTCAAGTATGTGGATCAGATGTTTTCACTGAAAGGGTAACAAGCAGACCCTGATCGAGTTAGGGCACTCCTGGAGGTAGAGGTTCCTCAGAATAGGCAGGACTTTTTGTGAATCATGGGAATGTTCAGCTATGTTAGGGAATACATGCCAGACTTTGCGAAAGTTGCAGCTCCCCTCAGAGACCTACAAAAGTTGAAACCAGAGTGGAACTAGTTAGATGAGAACACAGCAGCTTTTGAGGGAATCAGAAGCAAAATAGCAGCAGCAACAACATTAATAAATTTTAACCCAGGTAGTTCCATAGTTATTCAAACTGATGCTTCACAATCAGGGTTATGTTGCTGCCTCAGAATGCAGAATGGCAAGCCAATTGCTTTTGCATCACGTTGTCTGAAATCAAGTGAAGTAAATTACGCACAGGTTGAAAAAGAGATGTTAGCCGTACAATGGTCACTACACAAGTTTCATAATATTGTGTATGGCTACCCAGTCACTGTTATTACTGACCATAAACCTATTGTGCCACTGATGCAAAAATAACTTCATAGGATAGGCTCCACAAAACTAAAGCGAATGTGGTTAAAGCTGTACAAATACAACATCACTCTTGTCTATAAACCAGGCAAGAAAATGTATGTGGCAGACATGCTGTCCAGGGCCTATTTAACACACCCCGTCATGGAGGATCCAAGCATGATAGAAGTAGTTCACTCTCTACAGTCACTGCCTTTCAGTGAGAGAGCCAGAGAGGAACTGATAGCAGCAACTCAAGAAGACTATGTGCTGCTCGACATAATGAAGCATTACAGTAAGGGTTGACCACAACATGCATCATAAGTGTCAGACCGTGCACAAGTGTCAGACCGTGCTCAAGTGTATTGGAAACACCGGCATTGTTTGTTTGTAGAGGATGGTATTGTTCTGATGAGTGATGCAGATGAGGACTGTGTGAGGGTTGTTATTCCGGTGTCACTGAGAGGAAAGATGTTAAAACTATTACACGAGGGTCACTGTGGGAAAGATAAATGTCAAGCAAAAGGACATCAGGCTCTCTATTGGCCAACCATAAATGAGCATATCACCACATATGTAAAAAAGTGTGGCATCTGTGAACAGCAGCAACTAGCGAAATAAAAGGAAACACAATGTAGTCTACCCATTCCCATTATGCCATGGGAATAGGTGACAACAGACTTACTTGATCAGTTTGGAAGGAGTTACCTAGTGATTGTAGATCACAACTCACAATGGTTAGAGATTATTTAGATTCCAGACGAAACAGCCTCGTCTGTAATACAGGCTTTCAAAACTGCCACCAGTACTCATGGCAACCCTAAGACAATATATTCTGACAATGTGCCATTTAACTCTTTCCAGTTTAGAGAATATGTGTCTGAAATACATAGCAAACTTGTGACATCAAGCCCCAGATACCCTCAAAGTAATGGGCGAGCAGAAAAGGCAGTAGGCACCGCAAAATCATTACTGAGTAAAGCGTTGGCGGAATGCAGAGATTGGAGGGACCTATTGTGTGAGTACAGAAACACACCAATAGTGTCACTGAATGCATCACCAGCTCCACTACTGATGAGCAGAACACTCAGGTCAGAGTTACCGATGACTACACACAACTTACAGCCCAGGGTACAAAAGGACGTCTCAGTGAAAGCCAGGAAAAACCAAGTCTTGACGTGTTTCAATGGCAGATGTCTTTATGACCGAATGCACAAGTGTCATACCATCTTAGATAATTACCTTTCTAACAGATGCATTCTGTTCTTGATTCTGATACTCATTTGATCTTTTCAGTGACACTTGACAAAGAATGCACATATAACACTTGAACTTTATTCTTATTCATCTTTTTGTCTCTGTGGTAATTATTGATGGTTCACTACTACTGCTTGGCCGCCCTTTTCACTTCTGAATAGCCACTGGGTCCGATAATGCTCTTTCAAATCTGTTTTTGGTTCTTTCTAACATTAAAGAACTTGTTAAATTTTTATAACAATCCCTGTCATATATTGTTCCAGATTTGATCAGTGGATAATAAGAAATGTCTTGCAGTGCTTGAAGCACACGCTTGAATTCACAATTAACATATCCTGCACGTAAACTAGCACTTTCTCTAATTTTGGAAACAGAATGTGCTGTGCACAATGAAGTAGGACCATTCTTACTACCATCTTGACATATACTGCAAAAATTATTAAATTAATTCCTATCATCAAAATTTTAACAATTTTCTTAGCTAGCCTTGAACATGGTAATTCATATTACATCTGTAACAAAAAAAAAAAACAATAAGGTTCAGGAACTGTACTTTAAATATTGTGAAGAACATAAATATAAGTGAAACTGCATTTCGTGCAAAATAAAAATCCACATAAAACTCAAAATAAAAACTTGTAACATAAATATAACTTGCAAAAAGTTTTGTTTGCTTTTTTTTAGCTAAACTGTAATGTGTATCAGAAAAAGTAGAAAATTTTCTTTCAGCAAATTTCTTTCCTACAATTTTTGTTTGAGCTAATTTTTGATATCAACAAACATTTTTAAGCTAGACAAAAAAACATAATTTGGCTCCATTTTATCAAGATGGCGGCCACGATCGCGAGCGGAAAAAATGGTGACAAACTATTTTTTTTTTTTTACTTTGAAACATGCTTAACAACTTCCCGTTACAAAATCAAAATTATCATACAATATTAGTGAAAATACAATTCCTCCTGGACTATACAGGATATATTGTTCCTGTTTCAACTAACCTGTTAAGCTCTGCTTCTGCAAGTGCCTTAGTCGCCAAGGGTACATTCTGGCCTTGCAAAACACTGGAATGGCAACTTCTTTCAATACTACATCTGCTTCAGCACCCAAGATCATTCTAATATTTGACCCAAATACTGACTTGTATTCCAACATCAAATCACTGACCATGGCTTCCTGCTTCAATGAAAAAGATTCATCATGCACTTTGTGAATGTGATACTGCTTCTAGCTCCATTCTGTTGTACCAACAATACCTTTCCTGTACAGGAATGATCTCAGTGTTGGGTTGTGGCCCAGAACATCTCTCTCCTCCATCAGTGGCTGGTGTTCTAATGATCAGCTACCTGAGTACAAACATTACACATCGCAAGTTTCGTTTCGTTCAGAAGCTTCTTTTTCTGTGTTCACCACATTCGGAACTGGGCTGAGTATGAAAGCCTCATAATTCGCTACCCCACTTCAATTTTCGGAGTTTGAAGACGTTACAACGATAGGGAACGCAAATCTTGAGTACATACGCACATCACATACAATGAACACCACTTCTACATGGCTGTATCCTCCACGAGGAAAATGGCCAGTGATACAAAATATGTTAGCAGAAAATAATTACTTTATAAAACAATGTGATTTTATTTTCGTGGAATAATTATGTTGATTGAGTCAAAATTAATAAAAAATTATTACTGAGAACATAGCTTCAGGCTTTTAACAATTCCCAAGCATAAATCAGTGCGTTAAATTATCCATTTATGTTATGGAGGCTCGCAAACACTACCTTCTGTTTGCGAAAAATCTGTAGACTTGTAAATCAATGTTCCTTACTATAATCAGAATTCTCAATGAGTTCAATAATCGTAGTAATGAGATGGGAAACACTATGAGGATTAATAATTGTTGTGGCCAACACAACAATTTTATTTATAACCTAACTATCAGCAAGTTAAAGTACAAAATTATGTATTTTACTACCACAGAAGTTTTCAAGTGACAAAAATAGCAGCAAATAGACAGTAACCATAATGAGAAATCACATTTTCAACACCCATTAGCTAAATACTAGCACTGCAATTGTGTACGTTAGCTTCCTTTAAATATTGACGTCATAGAGAATCGTTAACCCCACAACTCGCAGAAACATAATGAAACACGCTCCACTAAAGGGTTCGTACTCACTATTTGCAGTATGTGTTTCTTTAGCACTCAGTATACATCACAACGTCCCGGAAAAGTTCGTACTCAAGAGCACAGACCTGCATAACACTCGCCCCTAATCATACACTAAGTGGCTAGTCCACCTGAAGCACTGCTCCATACGGCACAAGCAAACCAGTTATTAATAAACTAATGAGTACATATCATAAAAACTGAAATTTACTGAGCAAGTTCCACAATCACACCTATCACATGGGTGTGATATACCTTAACAATCACACATAAAGAAAAGCTAATGAAAGTAAATGGTGACGTGATGAGCTGGCACAGGTAATTAGGTCAACGGAATTACAAAAGGTTTCAAAAATTTACGCTAATAAATTAAGAACCGAGGAAAACAAAGTCACTCGTTGCCTCCTGACACGGTGACCTGGCTCCGTCTTGCACAATCCACAACACCTACTTTTTTCGCAGGCTCAGTTAAAATTCTCTGCCCTCGTTTTATCAGCCTTTACGGCAGGGCATGTCCCAGTCTTCCCCAGTCCATGGGTTTTGCTGAAAGACATGTAAAATACTTACAAGCATCAACCCTTCTTCGCTATAATCACAGCCCCTTTATATTCAACTCCACTTCTCAAGGCTCGTGCCAGTAGTTGGCCCCAATGCACAAGCTGCCAGCTATTTGCGTGGACACATTGACCTACTTACTATTGCTTTGCATTTTACCCTACTACACTGAGTCAAAAAAACCATGAAAATAGCAATGCTCAGGATCAAGGGGCTGTTATGCCTACTGAGGGGGGAGGGGAAGTGAACACCGGAGGTTCTTTGTCTCAGCGTTACTACAACAGCAAAACGGACTAATCTTTGACCAAATGGCTGACCGACGTCAATAATCATAGTAAAAATAATTCAAACAATACTGGAAGACAAATTTTTGATATCTGCTCTTGTTTAGGCTTAAAAAATAAGAATTATAAAAGTAATGGGAAAAGGTATCGTACTTCAGGTTGGCATCATGGCCAAATATTCATGCTCTTTTGTTTCATAAAATTCCTCTCACTGTAAATGTAATTTCAGCAAAAGTTAAGACTAATGACAAAAATGACCAGACTTTCCCGTTTTCACACAATATTTTTGGTTTTCCGTCATAAATTTCATAATCATTAACATTACCCCAACCACGTTCCTGTCTTCAGACAGACTGTAAGGTACTCTGCCACCCCTCCCTAATTCCAAATTTATCCTCTTGCAATGTTTCACTTTGTTTTTTCTTTATATATACTGTAGTAAATAGTCCGTGATTTGATTCACGTTGGTAATTTTTTTTTTGCTATCCAGCATATGTATAGGTAATATAGATCTCAGAGATGCTTAACAAAGTGCATAGTGATCGCTATTGACAGTGTCACATGGTCGTCCGGTTGAGTGAAGGTGAACCCGGCCTATTGACTTAATGTGGGTACTCTAATTTATGTTTTATGTTTAATCCCTATTACTTACATAATACTTAACCATATCCACGAAATTTATGCTCCGCCATCATTTTAAAGTCATGTCAACAGAACAGCAAACAAGGACTTTAATTTTTTTATTGCAGTTAATTTAAGCGTATAGCTGTATTAACTATCGGTCGGCCAAATCACATGGTATACTGTTAATTTCACTTAATTTTATGTGTATTTACAATAGGGACATATCCAGACAAATTCTGTGAAAATTAAAGGGTCTTGGTATGTTAAATATGTCATAAGAATCCTTTATATCTAAAATACTATTTTTTTGTTACTCTGTTTTTGTCATAAATTGGCCTTTATATGAAGGGAAACATATTCAAATGAATTATTGATGTTTAAATGCTGATTAATTATGGTGATAATATTTCCTGTGTATAATATAATTTTAATGGGCATTTGGCCGACGATCTAATTTAGTTATAGTCTGGACACATATTTTAACAGTAATTTTGACCACGTGGTATATCGCTAATTTGGGTGATGACACTTCCGGTCCCTGGGCGTGGTGGCACTGGTGGGCCAGGAGAGGTTATCTTTCCGGGAGACGCAGTGGAAGATGGTGGATGTATCTCGGGGCTACGGGACTGACGTGATGGCTACGTGGTCAAGTGTGAGGTTGAGAATGATGTGTAAACGCGATGTCAGCATTAAATGGAAGCTACAGTCTAACCAACTACTATTGATTTGCCTGTTTAATGTACTTGCGTAGTAATCTGTTTTGAGATGAAGGCCCACCGATTTCAACAGTTTGTATTGACATAAACTGTTTGTGTTACTGCAAGAAATATACTAAGTACCCCAGGACTTTTGTCGACTGTTATTGACCTTTCAAATCGAAGTCCATTTTTGAACTCACCCTGTTACGAGAGAAAAGTCGATCATGCTCTCCGCTGGCACATTAATAGTGAAATCACTTATATTAATGGCAGGTAAACGTAGTGTCGAATATAGTATGGCCATATTAAGTTATTTGTTCGTAGTGAGGATGTAAGGACTACAAGATGCTACATCCATGGACGAAATCTCACATTTTATCAATACTAGCCAAGTAGCTATATGATCAAAATGTACAAGAAAATAATTATTTCTTTATGAACTGCCTATTACCATTAATCAAATAAATTCATATCAGTGGAATATGAGAAATGTATCTTATTTTAAAGAATTAAAGAACGTGATATACATATTTTGATGATTAACCTTAAATCAGTTACAATGATATCAGTTCAAAAAAATGTCAAATATAATATTCTACTACCCAAAATTATGAAGTCTAACATGGCTGCCATCTGGCAACAGATGCCCTGTACTGCGATCTAAGGTTGGGTCACTCTACAGAAGATTATAGGAGGGTTGAGCTAAAACTGAAGTCGTCGTTTTCGTTTTGACAGTCAGGAATTATTGATTTTTGTTTGGATTTATAATGATGGTTTGTCGCAGAGTCCTACATGTTCTAATTGGATCAGAGAGGTGCCAGCCTATCGAGAAGTATAGAGTGCTGAAACCTGTTTCCACCAGTTTAATGCCAAAGATTCGTAAAGGCAGGGTCGTGGTATGAACTCACAGAAAATGTATAGGATATGTGCGTGGACAATGGAGACATTATCTATTTTTTAATTTTATTTTTATTTTAAAGTATGTTTAATTTAATCAATAGTGGTGCCACACTTTCTTTGTTCGTGCCTATATATCCCGAGAAAAAACAAAAGTAAAGAGAGAGTTTATTTTAAATCAGTTAAAACTAGTGCCGCCATGTCGATGTCCCTGTGACATCATTGGACTTGTTATTGCATGTCCTTTTATTTTTAACTCTTCAGCAACTTACGCATAGGTAGTGAAATTGAATTAAATCCATTTGTATGTGTGGCAAGAATGGGTATGGCTGGGACTCCTTTGTGCAGCAATACAATTAAATACTCTAAATACAATATTTACTACAACACCGTGTGACAATACGAGATGGACTGCATGGTTTAGTAAAAAAAGAAATCTGAAACAGTTTACTATTAGTGACAAAAGTATAGTTTATGTATGCAATGGCTATTTGCTTGTATTGTGTACCATACCACATGGTACGCATGAAATTAATAAGTTCTTTTAAGTTAAAAATTTGCAACCAAATCTAGACATCTGATCAACTCGTTGTGATTCTGCTGTTCCACTGCATGGCCGCCCTGCCTAGAGAAATGGCTTAGCCAATAGGCAAGTTCACTGCAGCTATTATTGGCCGATAATTTGAGAAATTGTAAAATATGTCAATAGATGGCAGCACTGTCACTGCAAGTTTTTACAATCACTCACAAGAAATGTAACTATAATTGTTAAGGAAAATTTATTTTTAGTAGATAAATTAATGTTATTTTATCTCCCTGACTCATGCAATCAGAACACTACATCACCAGTCTATAAGAGCCAGCATATTTGCTTAAACACATTCAAACTGTTCGGTAGGTTAATTATTTTATGCATGTGACCTTCAAACAACTGACTTTAAACCAAACTGTATTATTCTTGAGCAGATTTGACAAAATAAAATGGATTCATAGTAAGTTACCATCGCTCTGGAATTTGAACTAAACTGACATAAACTAAAACCAACTACTAAAACGGCACAATATACAAGAACTACCCTATTATCTTAACTCCTCTCAACTCACTCACTACCATAACTCCTCTCAACTCACTCACTACCAGTCAAATCTTCGTTATTAACTAAGAAAATCTACATCTGTAACAGTACACTCATTGACAAAAAGCAAATTTTACAAGTTAGCTTTTAACTAATCTGGTCGATTAAATTTGCCCAGTTTTTTTTTAAGTCAGTGTAAGATTACAAAATCTACTAAAATGCCTAAAGGGTGGGCGGCAAACAAAAACAATTGTCCAATTTCATAATACGCGTGTTATAATAAGAATGTATTTTCAATGTTTGCGGCAGCGTTTGAAAATACTGCATTTTCAAAGCTCAGTAACTTGAAAATTTAAATTAGTAAGTAATTAATAAGTTATATGGTTGCATTTGGTGAAAAAATTTTTTCGGAAGAGTTATGTAACTATTATGTTGTTCTTCTAGGTAACACCCACATTGGCCTGAACCAGCAGCATCCGTGGTTCCACCATTCATTCAGTTTATAATTCAGACTTTATTGTACAAACTTTAAATTCTACTAACTTATATATACTTTGTAATGTTTTTATGATATAGTGTAAGAGAGGTGTAGCGTTATTATGATATAGTGTTGTAATGTTTGCGGACCTGTGTGTGTGTGTGTGACAAGTGTTGTCTGGCTAGACAAGCGAACATCGACAGTGTAATGGCGCGAGTCAAGATAGAGACACATAACCATTACATGGTGTCAGGTGTAAAACAGTGATGAACCGCGTTCGGGGCCGTGGCAATCCGGCAGACAAACGGTTTTGCGAGTGTCACAATTGAAGTAACGAAGTTTTGTTGGGGGCGAGTGAGTTTATCGGTATACACAAGTGTATAAAATATCGGTACTGCGTAGAGTCGGATCGCACGGAAAATGGCGGGCGCAGCGCAATTTCACATCGCACCACCCGATAATTTTGATTTCCGCACACCGTCGGAGTGGCCCAAATGGATTAAAAGGTTCAAACGATTTCGGATTGCCTCTGACTTGCAGGATAAGTCGCAATTATCACCGGTCAACATGTTATTGTACTGCATGGGGCCCAAGGCAGACGATATGTTGGAATCTTTTGCTTTAAAGAAGGAAATAGCGGAAAATTACAGTGCAGTGACAGGCCGTTTTGATACGTTTTTTTTTTTTGGTGAGCAAAAACATTATTTATGAGAGGGTAAAATTCTTTAAGAGACGACAGCAAGAGAGTGAACCGGCCGACACATTCATAAACGACGTGTTCAAAATGGCCGAAACTTGCGAACTGAAGTCGCTGAAAAATGAACTAATAACCACAGTGTTGGTAATTGGTGTGGCCGATGACAAATTGTCGGAAACGCTACAAATGGATGGCACATTGACCACAGAACAGGCGATCAAACGGATACAGCAGGCAGAGACAGTCAAACAACAACAGACAATACGGCAGCCAGAGGTAGCTATTGATGCCATCCACAAGGGCCAATCGAGAAGAAGCAAGAATCTCCAAAAACCGACCCTCTCATATCAGCCACAGTCTCTACGGCCAAACACAAAGAACTGGCGACCCCGTCATCAGATGCGAGTGCAAGCAGATGTTCCAAATGTGGTTGAAGTTCTTCACATCCATGGTTTAAGTGCCCTGCCGATAAAGTTCAGTGTTGTAAGTGTATAAAAAAAGGTCACTATAAAAGATGTTGCAGAAATGTAGATGTACAAGAACTGGACACCAGAACAGTAGAACCAGGGGACGATTATTATTACATGGGGGAGGTTTCTGCGATGGAGGTATGTTCAGACCCTTGGTATATTCAGGTACAGGTAGGCAGGCAAACTGTCAACTTTAAAGTGGACACTGGTGCAGATGTAACAGTAATTGGCAAAGAGTTGAGTGAAAAGTTGGATATAGTTGTGAAACAGACCAAACTTGGCTTTGTCAATAAACGTTGACAAAAATGTTATAACATATAGTCTTTTTAAAATTTTAAGGTATCTCACACAGTAGCTGTCAATTTACAAGACTATGAAAATATTTACAGAACAAAAAAGGCTTGTATATGAGCTTTTGTTACAAAAATGTTACTGATATATGTATTTATTGTACCCACTCCCACACCTTTTTTTTTTTGAGGGGGTGGTAGTGCCACCTATTTGATGTCACATGTATTTGTAACATTAAGTTTTATGAATTATAAAACAATTTAATTTTGTGCTAGACTGTTACGTCAAGAAATTGTAGGTTAAAGAAAAAATTGAAACAAATTAACTAAGAAACTTTGAAAAACTTTCTATACTAGGTATGTGCTCATCTAGAAAGCAAGCTTGAAGTATGTTTTTATAATTGAACATTAAGACACTGTGTGCATTAAATTCAGTTTACTTATTAGAATAATGATATGCTTTTGAGCAGAAAAGTTTCATCCACTATAGTTTACAACTTACAAAAGGTTGAAGATGTACTTTCCCAGACTTTGCAAAAATCATCTAGCTTTGCTTCATCAACAACTAGACTGTATGAACCAAGCTCAGATAACATGATGTGGAGCTCTTTTATGAATATGTTACGGTTTTGTTGGAGAAGTGTTGTCAAGATGGATTTTTAATTTTGGTGGCTAGTTTTGTTTAATTTACAAAAAAGAAAAAAATTGTGTTTATAAATGTTACAACAAGAATTTTATTAGTTTTGGAAGGAAATGGCAAATCTGTGAATTACTAAACTACAAAAGAAAGTAATACGATAGGCCTAATAAAACATAAGGACGACTTGGTAAACAAATTTTAACAAATGTAATTATTGAATTTTGAATAAATTAATTGTATTTTCACTGTTGGTCACACGAATTGATGAACTTTAAAAAAATATTAATTTCAACAAACTTAAGTTAGTAATATTGAACAAAAATTAATAATGTCAAATTATGAATCTCTAACTATTGTTTTGTTATTATTTAAGAAGATAAAGTGTTAACTCGAAAATTGGCAATGCAGGATAAAGATGTAAAAATATGTGCTAATGTTCTGTTGTTATTTTGTAAGTTGTGATCTGATGATGTTATATAATTTTTATATAGTGTGTCATATGTGTATCATCCACTATAAAACATTTTTGTCTCACCGACTTGAGGGTTTCAGGATGTTGAGATTGTGCACATTGTGTATGTCTAGCGAAACAGTCCAGGCACCAAAAGTTTTGTATAACTCTTTTCAATGTTACTTAGTCATTCAAAATTATATAAATCACTGCAATTTTGGAACAATTTACTGTATTCCCTAGCAACTTCAGTCTTTTTAAATATATGTGTTCACATAATGTTGCAATTAAGACACATATTGCTAACCACAATTCTTAGAAAAATAAATTGTAGGGATGAAATGTTTAGACACTTTACCCTATCAGTTCAAATAGTACCTGTAAATTAACACCTTCCACAAATATAAAACATTTGTTTTGCCTGACGATCATCTGGACACACTAAAACATCAACATGTGCTGTTGGTAATTAGACTCACTCTTCAGTTATATCACATACCTCAACTGGTGCACTGCCACATATCGACCATCCTCTCATCTTCACATTCCCGTTTCCACCTATGAAATATCAGAATCCTCTCTTACGTCAGGTTTGGCATAGTTTTTATAAGCAATACTTCCCTTTAAAAAAAATATCTTTAGAAACTGACATTTGGTGCCTTAGTTTGCATTATCATACTTTTTTCTCTTAGTTATAAGAGGGCTCATTTTGTTACCAATGTCCATCTCAGAAGTAATTGGTCAATAAAGGATCTTTCAGAAAGTTTGAGGTGTTTTGTTGGGCTGAACATTTTGTATGGAAGTAAATGATAAAGAACCAAAGAGTTTTATACTTGGTGTGAAGTTGTGAGATCAGTTGTGTCTCCTGCACTTCTCCTGACATCAATGGTCAGGGGGAGTTGGAAAGAAGTGTAGGTAACATTAATATTATAACGTCTGCCAAGATGGATGGAATGAAGTTGTTCCTGAAATTGCATCTAGATTCAAAGAATGTTAATAAGTTCTTACCTTTAAGGCAATTGTAATGGTTTTGTGAATAATACATTTGATACGATATTACAAAGAACAGCATTCAAATGTGTCTTGGTGAGCTTATTGTGAGGATACAACAAAACATTATAATCTGTGTTGAGTGCTATTAACACCTAGAAACTATAGAGTTCACGCATTGTGTATATTTCATCACGTGAATACATGATATCAAAAACAGATACGTCTAGATTACAATCTTCCACAACAAAAATTAAGAGCCACTTCTTTTTGCACACTCACATTCAACCAGATACTTTGGTGAAACTATAAATAATTTATTTATCATAAAACATGTAATTCATCTGTCTCAAATGTTCATATTAATAATTACAATTGATTCCCTTTTCAATGTTTTGCTATTGTAGAGGACCATATGTAATATTGCAGTACCATGTATGTTTACATATCTCTGAAATGATGAAAAGCTCTTTGTGTTACATGAACTTTAAATAAACATGTGCAATAACAGTCTATTGATAGCAAACTGTGTAGGAAGCAACCATTCTCATCACTTTTACACTTCAGTTCAGAATAACATGACACCTTAATTCCTGTAGCCTAGGTTTCAATTTCACTCATGGGTCATATGGATTACTAATTAATGCAGTACATGAATTGTAACTGATGACTGCCAAATTCAACTACGAAAATAGGTGAAAATGGTTTTAGCAAGAATCAGTGATGAAACAGTCTATTTCAGAACAAAAAAGATTTACCGGCTGTGCAAGTAGAGACTGGCCAGCCAATGTAAATTTAAATTCTAAGTGCTAATAATGTCAACTAAACATTTTGTGTTAAATAATATATGCTTCAGTTGAATATATAATAAAATGTAACTAAGAAACCAAACGTTATGTTGCATGATACTAGGCTTGAACACAGATGTGTGGTTTTGAAAAACAATGCTATCAAACAGTATGATACAGGTCTAGAGTTTAAACTCTCTCTAACATGAATCCTAAAAACATAATATACAACACAAATTTTTCAGGAGAGTAATAGGGCCTATATTTCAATTTGGATGGCATTATCATCTGTCAGCCTCTTAATTTAAAAACTATGCAGTCACTTACTAATTATCAGTGGTTACTTACATTCATCAGTACCCACTACTTAAAACCACTGAAATCACAAAAAGTATGAACTAGGGAATACAGTCACTACACCTTCATATAGCTTATTATTGTTCCAAAATAACTTACAATGTTTCCAACAGATTTGTATTATTTACACGAAACAATGTCCTTCCACACAAACTGGCATTAACCTGTGACTATAAGTGGGCTGTGTGAAATGACTTGAAAGAAATATTCTCATATGAACACGTATTAATACTTTTGAGTATTTTGTGTTAATGGTACTGTAATGTTTCACTGTATTTAGAATAAGGGACAGCCTATAAGACGGCATATTTAAGGTGCTACTTCCCCAGTCCCCAGGTTTTGCAATTTGAACCATACTAACCTGTTGAAATACCAGGTGGGGCAATCTGAATGGAATTATAGGATATTTTGCTTCTGTACATTTTTTGTTGTATGCTTTACATTCTAATATTTTATTACTATTTGGGCTCTAATGATAATCAATATACTTATTCTGATTTTTTAACCACACCTGGAAAGTATTTTTTAAATTCAATAATTTAATTTTAAATTTTAAATTTTATTTACTTAAGCTAACTCATTCTATTTTGTATTTTTTTGTTTGGTTCTATTATTGTGAGTATGCATTCTCTGATAACTGCACCCTTTATGGACTGAGGATATTGACACCTTCTTGGACTACACATCCAAATTTTAGTTGTTGTGCGATATTTTTTAATCATCCCTTGTAATTTTTTCTCCTGTACGATTAAGATGGGCACGGTAGGTCTTCCCCGAGAAGATTTGATCAAGGGGAAAAATCTACCTCCATCCTAAAGATAGTTTGTTTTCAGAGAGGCAAAATTATAGGCTTTACAAGTGTCATAAGTTTTGGCTATATTAACCCTTTGGCTACGGAGGTTATATCTAGAGTTAGAGACCCTGTGGAGTAAGTTTTTTTAACAAATTGAAATTGAAATTTTTTTATGAAGTTGTATTATGCATTACAGCCAGGAAAATTTTATTTCAACATTTTAACGAGAATTGTTTGGAGATATATTTATATGTGTATGTGTGTAAAAAAAAAAATATATATATATATATATATGAATGAGTTGAGAACTTGTTGCACACAGCCTAATAATTTTAAAAAATTAATACAAAAAATTAAAAATGTGAGTAACTTATAAAATCACTTTTTTTTATTGTTTCCTAACTTTTTGTAACTAAACACTGTAAAACTGTTTTTATATAATTCTTACAAATATTTTAAATTTATGCCGTCAATATCATTATAGCATTCACAAATATGCTTAAGTTTCACATACTTTTTTGAATTATTATGCACACAACAGACACACACGAACAAATATTGCTACACTGCAAAAAAAATTATATATTTTCGACATTTTTATAATAGCTGAATTATTTCTACCATCATTTTAAAGTCACATAGGCATATAAAAATATATAGTGATTTCAGATATGAATTTCAATACCGGTACTTATGTACACATAACCACACAACATTGCTACACTGTAAAAAATATTACCTTTGCTATTTTTACAATCACTGAATAATCTTTACTATAAATTCGAACGTCATATCTACAAATATACTGGAATTTCACTTATGATTTTGAAGATTTATGTACAAACAACCTTGCTACACCACAAATGAAATGTTTACTATTGCCATAAATGAAATTATTTCTGTTATCAATATTAAAGTTTTGCTGCAAAATAAACAGAAAATTTGTTTTTCATATTGTAGCCATATGTAGACGCACACACAAACATCACTGATACACTGCAAAAAAATGGTAATATTTTTTGTGAATTTTATAAATGTTTTGTTTCCACCATAACAATTTCAAAATTATATTTATAAATACACTAATGTTTTGGCAGATTTATATACAGATACAGCACACAATATTGCTAAACTGCAAGAATGTTAGTATATTTTTTTGCAAAAAAGTTATGAACATTTTATTATTTCCACAATCTGTATCAAAATTAAATTTCCAAATACACTGAATATTTACTAATTATTTGGAAGAAATATTGTGGCACACATACACAAACCATTCCTACACTGTAAAAAAATAGTAATATAACTATGCAATTTTTGTAAATATTATATTATTTCTACCATAAATTGCAAAATAACATATAATAACCTTTAGAATAGTATTTTGAATAAGTATGTACACCACACACCATTGCTACATTGCAATAATTATTTTTTGCAGTTTTATAGGCCTACATATTGTATTATTGCTACCATTATTATCAACATTACATTTTCAAATATACTGACATTTGACTTTATATTTTGAATAAATATTTTCTCATACACGTGCATACTACTGCTACACTGTAAAAAATTACTTAATATTTAGCAATTTTTATGTATATTTTAAAGTTTCTACCATCTAACTCAGAATTACATTTATAAATATACTAAACTGTCACTTTTTTATTTTGACACACACACCACAACATTGCTACACTGCAAAGTGTTTGATAATTTTTTTCGCAAATTTTTGTAGATTTGGAATTATTTTTACAGTCAATTTAAAAATTAGATTTACAAATATCCAGAATCTTAAGTAATTTTTTTAAGATATATGCACACAGATCACAAAACACACATGTACACACAGACATTATTGTACATAGCAAATTTAAACAAACAAGACATCTAATGTTTACTGAAATTTGTATTTTGTAAATATTACTGCACAATAGAATTTTTATAATGTGAATATTGAGTCTCACAGACAAAATTTCCAGAATGAATAAAGGTTACATGAACAATTGCATTACAATCTTGTGTTTTATTCATAGGTAGGCCTACTGAATAAACCCTGAGGGCACACAGATAAAACACAAAATTTTTGGAAAAGTTTTAGAAATGTTCCTGTGATGGAACAACACGAAACATGTTGGCAATTTTGAGCTTAAAAATGTTCTTTCGTTGCAAATGCGGTAAAAAGTCATGTATTTTACCTACACATATTTTGCAGTGTGAAATATGGTAAAACATGGATGAATTCAAAGTTCCACAGCACTCATCCACCTGCTGTCTTTACTTGTTGACAATTTCTATGTGCTATGCTTGCAAACATAACACTGACTTTGCAGCTTTGTCTTTGCTTCTGTACGTGCACTAGAGCAGGAAAGTGTCGTACTGTGAACCGCAAAGGCGTGGTAACATATGAACTGCGCCCCGCTTTGGAAGGGATGTGAGTCGGACAGAACACTTCCAGTAGTTGCCGCACAAGGTTGGGGTGTAACTGTGCACACTTTTTTTTCCTATTCTGGCGTACAAGATACAAGAATTCAAAATAATTATATCCAAAAACACGCAAAAACAACTTCTTGTACCATTTGAGAGACTTCCTAGTGCTGTCAAAAAAACTTATTTGCATGTCGGCTTTATCGACCAACCCCATGTTTTTTTTTTGTACTCAATTACTGACAGATGCTTCAAAATATTTTCCCTTGATGTGCAATCATTTTTACCTCAGTTTCTGTAGTAATTGCATGGGAAATATGTGTGGTACTGATGTAATTTCTGTCTGAATCAGAATCACTCCGATCTAACTGTCAACGTCACTCGCTGATTCCCAGTTGCAACTAATTTCACCAAGTTCTTTTTCAGAAAGTGCTACTCTGAGAAAAGGTTTAATTTTTATTACATGATTTGTGTTAAATAACACTAAGTCATACTATATATAATTCAACATTACTTCATTTGCAAAAAAAATCATACACATGATACAGCTGCACGAAAAAGTAATGTTTATTTTTCCGCAACAAGCATTATTTAGGGCGATTATTTTGTGCAACAAAAGACAAAATATATCATTAAAACATTGCAAAGTGACACAGTAAATTGTTTAAAATTATGATTTGTAAAAAAAATACATTTGTTTGAACTTTAAACAAAACCTAACTTTGACTGCCATGACACTTGTTGATTGAAATGCGAATCCAAGTGGATTATCGGCATAGTATCTATCTTCATGAACATGTAACATAACTCCAAACAGTTGAAACAATGAATGCTAGATAGCAGCACATGCCAAAAGTTCTCAAACGTAAATATATGACGATACTACTTTGAGACACTTTGAAAACGTATAATTACGTGCATACTCTGGTATACCACTATAAATTTGCTCGTAAATCTACGTTCATACTCCTCAAAGGGTTAACAAGAAGCATAAGTTTTGGGGTAACGTGAAATATGCCGGCAATGCAGATGTTCGTAAGACGCCACTTATTTTATTAATGGTACCTCTTGATTTAACTTTATTCAACATTTTTATTAGTTCATCAGCCCTAGGATCGTTAAATTAATATTTGTAGCTGCCTTAGCATACCCAGTAACTGTGATTTCTAAAAATTCAACTTTTGAACTGAAATTGTTAACTTTAATTGGCATATTTGACCAACATCTTATGTACTAGTGTCACAGGATTTGCCACAAGCACTATTGAATTAGATATTCCCCAGAAGTATTTGATGCTGAATGATTAACTCTACCACATAAACTGAGCTTTAGCACTATGCAAACAAATTTTAAATAGATTTCATCAAATTTGAAATTAAAAGGTTACGAGATCCCAATTAAATATTTGTAGTAAGTAAGGAAGTAATATTGCCGAGAGGACATAGTTGAGTAATTGCTTTCAGTAATGTTGGATATTAGCCTCTAATTAATTTTATTTTTTTATCTTTAGTATTGTTTACTTTCACAAATTTCTAAAGATTTTAAATTAAATTCATGTAATGCTTTCAAGCTTGGTGTTTTTGTACATATTCCTTGCTATTCTTTACTATCAGTGTTTATATATGTTTAGCTCATGGAACGTCTCCAAAAGGATTGGTAAGACCAGGTTACACACTGCAGTCTACTCCAGTTCTACCAACCACTTCTTAATAAATATTCCCTCAAAGTATTTGCTCTTCCTAACCCTAACAGTACACTTTATCTATCTGCCATCACACGTTTTTCTCACAAAATCTGTTATGCTACTAACAGGAAATCAGCTCAATTAAACCTATTGCATGTGTCTTCATGAAGAAGCAGTTTTGGTTGTGAATACTATCCTATTGTTTTGTTTGTAGGCTTTATTAAATGACAATATTAACCTTGGAACTTTAAACATATTTATAAAGTTTTCCTTTATCCTACAATTAATATTAAACCAAAAATATGTTTTTAGCTAGAAACAACAGGTACTAATAATTAAAAAGAACACCAAATATCATTTTTGAAAACAGCTGACATATCGTCCACATAAAAAAACTAACTGATCAATAATTGCCACTGACTTTGTGTGTCGCGTAAGTGTATTACAGTTAAACTGATTTCAGTGATTAAGACTGATAAAAAACAATAATTATATGTGAAATTAAAATAACAAATCAAATAATTTTCTAACAATGCAAATGCAACTAAACACTGTTAGAAAGTGAAATATTCAAGCTGAAAATTATGCAGTAAATTTCACCAAAGACACTCTACTTGACTCGATCCTTCGAGACTGCTTAATATAAATTACATCGTGTTAAATTCTGTATTTAAAATTACAAGTAGGAATACTAAAATTTAACTGAAATAAATAATGCTATTTGAATACTCATTTAAATGTACAAACATTTTAAAAATTATTGCTGTAGGGCAGCCTATAACACTTCAAACTGGCATTTCAGAAAATAAAATATCCATCTTTAAGCATGGTTTCTAAAATTTTAAAGAAATATAGCATTGTAAAACTTACAAATATTTCTTGTTTTCATAAACATCACTAAGGCCAAGAACATGGGGATGATCTATCAATTTCATGATGGCTATTTCTCTTTCCACCTGAAATAAATATAAATACATATAAATTAAGATCTAAATAATGAAGGAATTGAAGATAAAACAAGATTTGGTGATATAGAGAGTGATAAAGATTGGAGACAAGTGTGAATGCAGGATGGTAACAATAATTTTTAGCATAGTGGTTGGTGCAAGTCTTATAGCACACTGACTATCAGTAATTACATCAGTAGAGTCTAATAATTTAAAATAATTACATATGAGATATTAAAAAGCACAAGAGCCTCTGAATACTCATGAATTTTACATTTTGTGATACATCATCCCACTTATTATGTGGGCACTGTTACCCCAGGATTAGATTAGCTAGGCTACATGCTAAATCAAACATGAAGACAAAGTTTACAGTATTTTGTTTTTCATCTTCTGGTTCCAAATACATCACTTGGCAAAACTGTAAACAATTCAAGAGACCTAATTTTTTATCAAATTATCAACTGTTTTCATGCATAGTTCCCACTTTTTTGTATGTCATGTTCTCAGGTTTATTACCAACGCTAAATACCTCGATGTTGAGCACTTACCAAAATCTCTCACTCACTCACTCACTTAGGTTTATTAGAAATTTCACAGATGTCTGGAGGATCCCTCTTATTCATGCACATGCAGGCAGCATGCAGAATGATATAAAAATGGAAACAGGCAAGTATGTGTCACATCAGCCATGCTCTTACAGAGCTCGTAGAAAACTGGAAAATATAAGTTTACTGTCACCCTCACCAATTTCCATACAAATTCAAAACTTCCGTAATGTCACTGTCTACTAATAAACCATGACACTTTATTTACTCATTCACACTGTTAGCAGTATTGCAAAAATCTAGCAGTTGGTAATGGGACAGTAAGTGATACAGTTTTACAACAGGCAACTAGACGGAACCATGGCATGTTTCCATGACAAGAACTCCTGCAATGCTATCATTTCCAGGATAGGATGAGTCTTAATCTGGCCCATATGCAACTCAAGTGGAGGCACATTTTCTTCTTTCACTTGGACAAGGTCTCTAGTACAGGGTTCCTCACCATTCTTTGATGCCCATTTTCCCCGCTGCTGTAAGGTGTGGAGATACCCCTCTGACCATCACATTCATAAGTGCCCGTACACTATTGCTGTGTAGCATTGTAGCTGATAACAATCTAGCCTAATACATGAGAAAGTCAGTCACATATTGGGAGATGGATAAGCAACAGGACCGTCTTCAATAATAAGGTGGGCTATTGACAAGCTAGAAAGACCATCAGGATCAGTGGTGGATCCAGGGAGGAGGGGAAGAGGTGCACCAGGGGCAATTGCACCACCCAAAACACCAGTCATCTGCCACGTTGATATTTCTGGTAAGTGAAAATCATTGTCTAATTTAGTGTTGGCCAGCCTATGCCAAATTGAATGGAAGTGGCCAATGTATTTTTGTGTTAGTTGTCACGGAAGATATATAATAACTTCACACAACCTTGACGTGAACTTGTGTCCACGTTCCTATTCTAGACAGTTTGCTCTGCTGTCCTCCTGAGCGAAGGTACTGCACTTGCAACCCCACGGGACTACTCCAAGGGCTACGCCATACAAACCTGTAGTGAGTAACCTTCCACTTATGCTGGCATTGGTTGCAGAAGACAGGGAATTAATTAACAGCCACACCTGCCTTAATTAGTGTATTTACCGGGAAACCCTACAAGTGTGAGAAGCATGATGTGTGTGTACTGCGGTAGTGCCAACGTAACACATAATGTGGCATCTGTTTTAGTTTTCAGTTATTTACTGATGTCAACTATTTTGTACTTATTTTACTTAATGAGAGTGTATTTATTGTGTGTGCATATACACTGAACCCTCGATGACTTGGACCTCTATGTCCCGGACTTCAGATAACCCGGACAGAATTTCAATAAACAAAATTAATTTTAATTAAATTAGATTTTGGTCAAAAATCATAAGAAAATTATATCTGCCTTATTTAAATCCATCACGTTTTATTTAAAAACAGTATTAAGCTTTAAACGCAGTTGCTCATCGCTACTTAACCTTTAATAATCCCACCATAAAATATCTGGCAAGTTCCGTGTGGGTAAATGTTGCTAGCGAGGCACGTGAGTGGAGATGCAACTCAGCAGACCGACCTCCCTTCTTTATCTTTCCTCCCTCTTCACAGCACGAGTCATACACATACGTGCGTCATAAATAAATATTACAGTACGATGCTGGTGAATTGGACGGTAAATACAGATCACAATGGCATCTAAAGGGAAATTTATTTTGTTCTTATATGTACGATAAATTCAAGATTGCCAAACAATTTGTTCCAGAAATTAATGAAAAAAAAAAAATTAAAAGCCATTGGTTTGCACTGCAACGTAGGCTAGGTGGTGAGAGGGTTTTACGGCCCTTTTAACAACGTCTTACAAGCCGATGAGGGTGAAGTGAGGTGAAAGAACAACACAACATCCATGCCCGAGCAAGGATTCGAACTCAGGGCCTCTCACACCGTAAACTGGCGCCTAACCCACTACGCTAGAGGCCGGCACGATATCGAAAAAACCAAGGCTTAGTAAATTATAAAAAAGGGGGGGCAGAGAGCTTTTGCCCAGGACCGCAGATTCTAGAAGGCCTCGCTTTTGTACAAGTTAAATTATTAAAATGAATTAGATTTTATTGAGTTCCCATTAATGTTGATGGTATCTGTGAAATTTATTTTAAGTGTAAAGTGTGTGTAAAGACGCCACTGATCTATGACGATGCAGCCAAGGTAAGAAAGTATGGAGAGAAGCCTACAAGCGCACATTATCACTTCAACCACAACCATAGTTTTCAACTAAACCAAAAAAAGGGGAGAAAGGTAGACTGAGATTTACGTTTCTCCTGGCCTCGTAATCTAACAAAGAGGCCCTGGAAAAAAAAATGTATCGTTAGAAACATTTGAAATGGTTGAATGATACACATCTGGAGGACACGGTAAACAAATACTACATCAGTACAAGAGAAATTATGGTGTGATGTGTAGAACTGCAAGCCACAGCTGACAACCTGACTAATCTCATTTCTGTTACATACAGTAATTTAGACACTAGTCCGGTACGTAACAATTCATGGTCTTAAATGCATTGTTTTAATATTTTTTGTGTTTTACTCTTGGTTGTTTTTACTCCTTTTTAACACAGTTGAACATATTAGAGTTTTATTGCTTTTAGTGTGACAACTTGTGTACGAGTAGTAAAGTTGTAAATTACGTGTTTTATGATTTAGTTTGCATGCATAAAATTAAATTTTAAAATTCCGTAGTGTTGAAATGAGTTCACATATTTCTGTACAGTGATCCAAAAGGATTGTTAATTACAGTACTGTTTCTGCTCTCGTATAAGAGGAAAATTAGTTTTGTGTCTTCGGAACTGTAGGACGTGAGCGTAATTATCAGGATAGCAGCTGGCTACCGACACTGTGCCATGCTGATGTTAAGCAATTTTTCACGTAAACATCTTGTGAGTTTCGTGTGATCACGTGCGGTGTTTGTATTACTGTTGAGACTGTACCGGTTGGCCTTGACTACTTCCGCTTGCGCTATACCTCCCTAGCTTATCATCAACAATTATCTCTCACATACGCACGCACATAGACTGTCACCAGCCAGACGAGAGAAGTAAGTGAGAACTTTTATGCAGTTGAAGGGTGCCTTGGTGCCAGCTTCTAGCCCAGATAAAAAAAGATCAGCCAGAAGTAGCATAAAAAGTAAATAAAAAAGAATCTGCCAGCCCAGATTGTTTGACATTCTTTTATAGTTCTCTTCATTACAGTGATGATTTCCCCACTACCACCTCCTGTAAAATGATAAGTACAAAGCAGTATATATTGCCACCTCTTTTGCGTGCAGAAATGATAGTGTACTGATTTCCTCACATTTCTTATGATTAATGACTGATTACCCATCCTCCCCGGGCACCCCTCGACAACACGGACAAATTGTAATTCGGACACCAAGTTATCGAGGGTTTACTGTAGTTTTAGTTTGTATCACTTTCTGTGTATAAGTTTTGGAGGAGTTGACAAAATGGGAGGTGTTTTATTTACGCCCTATCGCTAGGCTGCTATCTCACTACTCTGATTCTGCTTGCTAACAGCTTACACGCTCAGATATACCAACAATGAATAACCAAACTCGCACTTTGTAAATAACTTATTGGGAGAGTTCTGCATGGTTTCTTAGATGCTTAGTTGTTAAAACATCACACGACTGCAGGCATTTTATGATACTGATTCTTTGATTACTTAAGTCCTTTCTTGCAAGAAAGTGTAATGAATAGTAAGAAGAATTAATATGTATCAGTTATTTCATTTTTGGTGTGTGTTTCATAATTTCATGAAAAATATGATATTCATGGATTAGCAGTTAGCAACAATAAAATCATGTTCCATGCTCAATGTAAAAAAAGTATATTTTTGGAGTATATAGTCACACACATGTAAACTTCCGCCACATTCCAACATTGATGTGTATATAATTGAGACATGAAATATTTCTTCCAGGATTCCACAGAAACAAATAGACCAAAAAAAGGAAGACTTGAGTCATACTTTCAACCTATTCCAAAAAAAGAGTAATTGACAGCAGATACAAGGCGAAAACTCTCGGCATCAGGACAATTGCCTTAGTGCTATCATTTGTGAAAGTAATTATAAATGTTAGTAAATGATTACACAATACCTTGTCGGTTTCACCTCTAAATAAAAATGTAAACTAGACATTATGGCAGTTTCAAAACTTTATATTAATAGGCACTCTGGTAAATCACTGTCACGAATATCAAAATAAGTTAATAAAACAAATTTTAATATACAGTAAACTCTCACCAGTCCGGGTCTCTGTGGGATTTACAACCCCCCTGCGAAAACTTCGGATTTTTGAGATTATGTTTCTGTAACCACCACTTAGGTTATATTGTGCGAAATAACAACATAATACATTGCTATCCCAATTCTGTTAGTGAAAAATATGTATTGTAGACGTAATCATGTAAAGTAATATTGTAAACAAGCTTGTAAAATGTGCAGGCGCAGACACATCATGTACGTGTAGCAAGCGTAAACATGCAATACGCAATTTGGAATAACTGAGTGTGTCGTTTTATAGTATCAATAACATTTTACAGGTGAGAAACAATACTGTGCAACCTTTAGACACTTCCACCCCATGGAGATAACGATCTCAGCAGCTGCTGTGGAAACACGGAGTAAATAAAAAGACAGGAGCGTGAATGTCTCACGCCACGCGAAATTTTCAAATTGTTACTTCGCTCTGTGAAAAATTATATAAAATAATTCTAAAACTTTTGAACACCGAAAGTACAGTAGTCTAAATCGACACACAGTTTACTAACAATATAACAATTCCAATGTCGCAGCACATTTGCAGTGTGGTAAGATGTGATTTTATCAGTTTGCTATCTCTAAACATCTCGGCAATGAGTACCATCAAATACAGAGTACAAAATGTCTACAAAAAAAACAGGGATAACTAATACACAATGTCGCTGCCTTACCTTACCAATGTATGTATGTTCCATTATTCCCAGTTGTAAAAAAAAGATCAAAATTGGCTTGTCACACTTTTTAACACAAACACAATTTTAATAAACTGTATACGTATGTATAAAATCACTTTCCACCTAAAATATCCGTATCTGAGTGTAGAAACAGAATAACATTGACTTCAATCGCTCTCTGCCGAGTCGTTTGCACCTGATGTGGACGGCTTGGGTGACGACTGTCCTTGCGTCACAAAGTGTGATCTGATATCAGATGGCTTGATAGCTTGCCATCTCTTGTGCAAAAATGTTGAATGTAGAATGTGACACTGCATTACTTCAAACACAGAGTAACAGTTCCTTCTGTTCTATGAAAACTGAATAACGGTCTTCCACGCAGCAGCCACATCACTCCAGGATACGTCTGTTGTGTCATCATCCTCGTCATCTCCACTTTCATTTTCAGGAGCCTCAGTGCTGACATTTCTTGTACTTGTGATTATTTGCTCATCTGTTAAAATGACTACAACAGGAATATTCTTGCCAATGTCCAACCATTCGCTAATATCGCTAGACGAAAGCATGTTTACTGGATTCTCACTGTCTGCACAGTCAACCATCTGCATAATTTCACAATACACACTGAATGTCTTTTCACGTGATAGCTGCACTTCAAATCCCTTGAATTATTCTTCTTCAGATTCATTTTCTTCTGCCTCAGGCCATATTTTATGCAAAGCTTTGTGCAAAGTTTCGCACTTGACCAAATTCCGGGCAGATGACACATTGAATACAGCATTTATTATGTTGTATTTTTTTTAATTCTGCAATAATTCCTTCATAATTTGTAAGTTGTCGCATAAAATCACGCCGATACATCATCTTGACATTATGTATCACTTCTTGATCCATTGGTTGAACGAGACTTGTGACATTCGGTGGCAGGTATACAACAGATATATTACCTCTTACCAGCTGCTTTCCTGGAGGATGAGCCCGACAATTATCCAAAAGCAAAACAATTTTGCTATTTTCTGGCTTTTTTTATGGTTCGTAAGTTTTCTTTTACGCTAGGCACGAACACATTGTCAAACCAACAAATAAAAATGTCAGAGTCCAGCCAAGCATCGGTTTGAGACTTGTAGTGAACAGAAAAGGAGACGTTAGGTGTGTCCTTGAAGCACCGTGGCTTGGCATATTTTCCCACGACTGTCAGTTTCACTCAGTGTGTTTCCGCAGCAATCGCACACACCAGGACAATTATACGTTCTTTGTTTTGCTTAAAACCATGTGCTGTCACTTCAATTCCACCTGCTAAAGTAGTGTGCAGTAGACATTTCCACAACAAGCCAGTTTCCTAAGCATTATAAACTTGGTCAGGAGAGAGTTCATGTTAATTTATCAGATTTGCGAAGCATGCACGAAATCTTTCAGCGGCCTCAGTATCTACTGATTTCTGCTCACCCGACACATTAAGCTTCCGAATACCATGCCGATCCTTAAAACGAGTAAGCCAACCATCAGATAATGTGCAAGCTTCTGTGAGCCCCAATTTTCATAAAATTCCTTCCCTTTTTCAACGAGCATTGGTCCCGATATTGCTGCACCTTCCAACCTCTTCAATAAAACCACTTAAATAATACTGAGTCCAATTCAAGTAGATTTGGTTGTGTGAAGAGTTTTACGTTTCATAAAACTCTTTTCAGACTCTCTTTTGGCTACGAATGATACGAGTTTGTTCTTTTGTGTTTTAATATTGTATACAGTCGTCTCTCCAATAGTATACTCGAGCATGATAGCAGCAACACGTACACCTCGGTCCAATTTTTCACAAATCTCAAGTTTCTGCTTTATTGTTATAATGTTATGTGTTTTCTCATAGCAGTAACCTTTGACATTGTAAACACGTGGTGACGGCACAACCCTCCAAAGAAATTAACTGTAGCGGACTGCCTCAACACAATAGCCCGCCTGCCGGCAACATCTCAGCCTTGAAAGTCCTATTGCCTCACTCCCTTTCAGATAAATGCAGCGCATGTCTACCCCTTTCTTCTAGATGAGCACAGCGCAGCATAATTTTGTATGCACAGTGCAGTCCAACACAACTTAAACCGCTGTAGCATCACAGTACAATGCAGTTTTTTTTTGCCTCGGCAACACCACGGATTTCTGAATACCACGGATTCTAGGGGCCCGGATTTGCGAGAGTTTACTGTACCATGTTTTTAAACAGGACTAAAAAGTACAAACATATTTTTCTGTGAAAGTACTTTTAAGACTAAAACTATAAATGTGGGGTGCATGCACAAGGTGGTAATTAATGCATGAATAGTTCCCCTACGTCACTAACAATTTTATTGCACTACAAATAATATGAACGGTTGTGTGAGTAACTCAATGACAGCTACTGTCTATCCCATGTAAGAATTCCGTGTTTTGACAGCCGATGCTACCAATATTTTTAACACGTGCCAGACACGTGGCCACCATTTAAAACAAGTGGACGTGACCGTATGACCTGACGAAGTTATAGTGGCAGCCCTGATCAACAAATCGGTTAACTTCCATCGCCGACGCTGAAAATAGTGTGTATTATACGTGGAAAATAAGTACGCATTTTGGAGGAAACGTAAGATAATAACACGGCTTCGTATCCAGCATTAGTCAGTTAACTATTGTATTATATTTAAATCGCGTAATTTTATAACTAATTTACAAACAACTGCACCATTATCAGTCGATCTGTAACCAAAACAAAACAAAGCACTGCCATTTGCGAGTGTGAAACCTTACAGCGTTCGTGTGTGTTTGAGATTCTTATAATGTGTTAACTTTATTATTCTGTGCATAAATGTAATATTTTGTAACATGGGGATTATAAAACCCAGCCTGTAATCGCCAATGGGATATTATGGCGTCCGGCAACCAAAACAAACAGTGGCCATTTGCATTGCGAGTGTTTGAGGTTGAGCTTCTCGTGTGTTCGTGTTCATTTGAGATTCTTGTACAGTGTTATTTTCATATTTTGTGCATGTATGTAATTGTAATATATTGCAATGCAGGGATTAAAATACGCGGCTTGTGATCACTAACAACAATGGGATATTAAGACGTGATTCAGAAGACAGGAACTTCAGCTGGCATGTCTACAAAAACAGTAGCTAAATGAGAAGTACGTAATCCGTCCAGACAAAAGTGCTACATAAAATTTAAAAAAATGTTACCTAATTTTTATTTTAACAGAATTTGTGGGTAAACACCTATGGTTCTTGTTGTAGTCTTCTATGTAAACATGCTTTTTCAAGGCGCCGGCTCAATAAATTCTTTTTGTAAGAAAATGTCAGTGTTTTTTTTTTGTTTTAAGCAAGTAAGTGGTTAATATAAAAATGCCACGTGAGATTTTGTGCTTGTCAGCTGCAAAAATTTAGGCCTACATATTACCAAAAGAAACGGCCAGAAGACGTACACCTATATATTTCCTGGTCATTAAAGTGTACTGGTTTGATGACATGTGTTAATTAATCAACAAAATATTGAAACCTGATCTAGAGAATAAGGTCTACCCATGTTTGTTTATTACTTACTCTTTTTATTGCTATATTATTTCCGTTTAGGTTGTGAGAGCACAAATTTTCGCTATATAGCCTACAATAATCATAAGACTATAATAACACTGATATTTCAAAGGTAGGCCTACCACAAAAGGTAAGTTTGTTTAATAGTCTACAACTGGAAACTTAAACTAAGCCTATACTGCTTTATCATCTGATAGTACAGAACCAAATTAAAGGCAACACGTAAAATAATTTTAATAATTCTTGCATGAATTAGCCTATTTTAATTATTATTAAAGTTTTAATATGTTTGCTTGCACTGTAATAAGCTCTTGCAACTTCAGTTTGCAGTAACCAAATAAGCTAATATTATTTAATCTTTTTAGATGTCAGGTAGAAAACATAAGTTGCCCATACATGTTTGTTTATTTTTGGTAACGCCACAAAATGTTACAATTTTGATCAAATCTAGAAAACTATACAAGAAAAAGTTAAATTTTAAATAATTGTATTATCTTAATATCTGTAGAGTAAGCTATACATTGCTGTAATTTGAAATAATTCCATTAATATTGCCCAACTAACCCTAATAAGATTAATGTGCATCTAGTATTGAAAATAAATTATTTGTCCGAGATCTAAAAAATAATCTCAAGAAAATCACAATACACTTTAAATGTTATTGCAATCATAATATACCTTAACTGTTGACATGTTTTGATTGTCAGCTGGAAAGCACATGGTGGTGGAAGGATACATAATGTTTTGTTTACATTGCCCAACTTTTTTATGAACTGTCAAATAATGGAATTCTTACACGGTACGGACAATACTCTCTACACTTCATACTATTATCTATTGCATGTGCTGCACATTATTTGTATTAATCTTATAAGTATATTCAGAGGAAGAATAATTTTGTACTTTTCAGACTATTTTAAAAATGTGGTATATTAAATTTGTATTTGATAGTATTTTCTGCTTTTTAGTCTTGTTTATGTGAAATTTTGCTATCATGTGTTTTCAAAATGTAACACAAAAAATTAATTTCTGTTTATTAAATAAAAATTTTTTTCACCATATGTTTTCCTTTATATTGCACAGTCCTCCCCTTCTGAGATATATTCAAAGTTTCAAGTCTCCAGCTCACAGGTCTCTAGCTCTTCCAGAAGTTAGTTTAATGTTGATTGCAGAATTTGTACAGAACAGACAGACAAGGAAGTGTGATGATAAAACCAAAGACACTATTATAAAACCCCTTATAAATACTGTATGAATATTGCTCACTGTTACGAAGCATCTTATATTTACTGAAAAGACAGACAAGAAAGTAAGTTAATGCAGAAGTGTTAAAAAATTTATCTGATTTTTAACAATGGTAGCTACTTTGTTAACTTTCTTATGTGACAGTGTACTTGTAATACATGAAATCACTATGCCAAGTAAGTCTGAAGCAATTAAATTTCATAATTCTAGAAATGTTTGTATTGCTGTTTACATGCATTAATAAAAATGTACTTAAGGCCATGCCTGGTAGTTTTGCAGTGATTTCGAAAATAATTTTTCCAAAATGAACTAATATCTCTATCACAAAATCGCTACATTGTTTTGTCACTAATACATCAAAGTTTCTATCTGAATTTTTCCGTTGCAATGAACACAATGGATTTTTAGATTCTTGCACCCAAAGTATCACATATTTTAGCATGAAAAT
>PNEQ01039818.1:20294-56651 GCA_003012365.1 Medauroidea extradentata | reverse complement strand
ATAGTCATATTTTATAGTGTTTTATACTGGCCTATCATAGGATCCCACAGACCCCTCACAATCAATACTGAATTTAAAATGGATGACAATATGTTACATATGACAATAAAGGCCCCTTCATTAAAATTAATCATCACAATTAACCTAAACCACATTAATTTATATATATAAAAGTATCAATAAAATAGGACCGTCACATATAGACAAGCACTAGTACACATTACAATAGTCCTGAGAACGCTGATGTTTCCTTCTCTTGAACTGCACTGGTCAGCTATTGACCTGCGTTGCAGCGAGTATAAAAAAATAAAAAAAAAATTAATCTACCTCTTCCCAGTTTGTCCATGAAAACATAAATCACATTCTGGACGATGACGATGAGGTTTCCTTAAAACATCGCACGTGCTATAGGTACTATTTGGAAACCCTCCAATAGTCAGAGAACAGCTCTGTCTTACTGATGTATAACGAACGGCAAAACCTAGGTACACAACGAAACTGCAATAGAGATGTACGTTTGATAATGGTGCGTGTTTGCGTGAAATAAATATTTAGAGTTACCGGTTAGGTACACGCAGTCTTCACGCCTCATGACAATCATGTTAATAACGGCGACGTTGTACTACGGTGGCGAGTCGAATAATATCTCGTTGTAGGCGGAGAGTTATTTTAAAGTTTTAAATCTAAATCTCTAAAGAACTTTCTAGCTCAAGAGTCATAAATTATAAGTATATGAAGAACGTGGTGCACAGTAAAACAAATTTTGTACTTTTGCAAAAAAAGTTTTTTGGAAACCAGTTTCCAAAAAAGTTTTTTGTGACATTTACAAAAATCTTGTAGATTTACGAATTTATTTGTATATTTACAAATGTTTTTGTAAATCTACAAACAAATTTTTATATTTACAGCTAATATCAGGTTCATTTTATAATAATTGTCTGTAGTGTTACAAATTTTTTTTTTTTTGGAAACTGGTTTCCAAAACATTTTTTTGCGAAAGTACGAAATATTTTGTAAAATGTGACATGTCTCCTAGGTTTATTTTTCTTCAATTCGAAAAATCTGCTCATTAGCATTATTTTACTAGTTCTCAAAGTTGTTTACGATATTTGTAACCACTTTAAAAGGTTTCTGACATCTTATTTTTATTATCTGACTGATAATGTTCTGATATTACGTTACAAGAATTTCCTTGTAAATGTACAATTGTTTCTTACTGTGTGCTGAACAAAGAGTCGTCATCACCTTGCCATAAGCGCTGTTGTTAAAACTTGCAAACTAATGAGCCGGGATTTATTCGCCTCTTCAAACTGTTTTAAAGTCACTTCAAAATGTTATCACGTTTACTAAAGACAATTATGTGCAATACGTGGCCGTAAATAAATTATAATGCAGTGTATCGAAGTTTGCAAGGATTTTTAGGTCCGTTGTACGTCACATATATTCCAAACTCTGCTCATTAAAGCATAACAAATATGGTATAAGACAAAAAACTATGTTAACGCAAATTTAAAATGTTATATACTAAACTACCATATTTACTTTACTATCAGCACGTCTTCGTGAAGTTATACAAATTTTACAACAAAATTTACTAACGGCACGCGTAAGTCGACTTGCGGAAGATAAAAGCTAAGTCTTACTATCGGATTCAGGCACAAAGGCTTGCCTTTCCAAAAATACGTTTAAGCAAAGTCGACTTGCATTTGGGAAGTTTGCAATAGGTATGTAAAAAGACCTAATATCGAACATATTTACTTACTAGGATAAATTATTTGTGTGGCATTAGGAAATTTTTTCGTGAAAATATTGGTTAAGCCACGCCATACGGAGCATTTCATTTTCAAAGACAAAGAAACCGTTTTGTTGAACGAAAACTAATATGGTCGTTTTAAAAACTGATTAATTGCATTTAATATATATATATATATATATATATATATATATATATATATATATATATATATATATATATATATAAATAATGGTGATAATTAGCACATTATTCATTGATTTAAAAAGTGTTTACATCAATAATGTTTTATTTACAGTTTTTTTTTTTTTTACTTACTCTGCTTGTTCGCAAAATATAAGTCGCACAGCATCACGTGTGTATGTGTTTATACATATCGTTTTTTTGACAAGTTATTCAAATTTTGTTGAAAATTCAACGTGAGTTTCGTAAGCTTCTTAAATGCCGTTTGTTGCACTAAGTTATCTAATTTTATGTCTGGGTTAGTTTATAATATGGATCTAACTAAAATCAGTAGCTTAGAATTTTGACGCCATGTAAAACCGATACTGCGTAGACACTTTCTTGGGGGAGAAAAGCCATAGGTAGATGTAGGTTGAGCAAAACTTGCTACAAACGTTATAGTCTTGCAAGCCTATAGTTCTTTTTAAAAAATCTGAACTGCTGTCCACTACCAAAATGTGGTAATTGACCACGTAGTTGCACACGTTCCTTACGTTCTGTACGTCTAATACTCGAAAACTTTCAAATGCATTGCGATCTTCTTTTCCCAAACATTCTGTCTTTCTATTATGTGGGAATCGTGCCGGACGATGCCATTGCTAGGCGGGATTTCTCGGGGATCTTCCGTTTCCCCTGCCCTTTCATTCCGGCGCTGCTCCATACTCACCTCATGTCACCCCTCACCAGAACTAAAGACCTCTACGTTGTGCGATGACCAAAATATCTCACTCATTCACTGTCTTTCTGTTCACCAGGATACATTGGTACAGATCACAAGCAGTTATTTTACAATACAGGATGTTGTATATTTGCTCGGTTCTTTAGAAATTTTCTGCTTTATTTATCCACATAGGCAAACTAACCTTTAAAAATCCTACTTATAGGATTTTTAAGGTTATGTGGGCAAATATTCAGACCTCTCAAAAGACATAAAATGGGACAAAAAACTATGTTTAATGTGATCAGATTGTTTCTTTTTAAGAGTAGTGTAATTTGTACACGTCATTCTTAAATATTATGGCAATGTTTACACTTACAAGGGGATTGAGAAAAACATAAATGCTGAAATTTAAAACCCAGCAACACCGTAAATATTTGTATCCTTTGTCGTAGACCAGTGATACAAAAATAAAATATTTGAAAACGAGTTTAAAATTAAGTATATTTAAATTTAAAAAAAAAAAAACATTGACACATTTACAAGAAATATTCGAAAAAAAGATACAAAGGCCGCAATTGTTGTACTTTTTTACATATGATTTTTTGCAGGTTTACAGATAACTTTTATATATTTCAACACGATTTTCGTACAATTGCAACCAATATATCGTCATTGCCGATGAAAAACCTCATATGTGCAAAATTCAAAAATTTTCAGAAAAGTAAAAAAGAAAAAAAAAACAAGATCACATATTATTGTCAGTGTTTGGGGTATTAACTATCACAGAACTGCATACACATAATTCATTTGTATTAGTCTGTACACTCAAGTACAATAGCGTACCAAATTTTATTACGAAGTCTCTTTTAATACAATCGATGACACATAGGAGGTTTTTCACTGGCAACGACGATATATGGAAATTTAAAACATTTTTGGAGGAAAAGTTTGAAAAGTATCGTCAAATATTTCCCAAGAAAATTTATTGTAGAATTACAAAAAACATTTTTGCGGTTAAATAGACTGCCAAAGTTGATTTAGTTTTACATCCACTACTTTAACTTCATTTATTTTCATACATATTTGTTATAACATTATTTATTACGTTTGGGAGAATCCTTCTTATAGTGTCTGACTGATGTCCGAGCACTTCTTTCAAGATTTTTTTTTTTTTTTTTAGATTCTGAATTTTTTACGGCGCATATTCACGTTTTTTTGTCAACCGACATTCAACACTGTTGACAGGAGGTACAGGACATTCATATATTTTATTTTCTCTACTGTACCGTATTTCTTCCCAGGTTAAAACTGTATCGAAAAACACAGTTATGTACTTGAATTCAGGTCCAGTGTGGGCATCTCGAAGGAAACTCGTGAATGTTGGCAATACGTTCGGTTTCCCCTAACCTTACCATTGTCATTGGTTCCTGCTTCTCGCTCCAAGTGTTTATAGAAGTATGCAAGAGGCAGCATTCTCTGCAGCAGTCCCTGTCCCCCACCGCACGACTGCTTACTAAATTGTTTCCATTTATTGATTAAATGTGTAGCTGCTCTGTAATATTGAAATAGTAATAAGTGACGATTCAAATCAGTACTCTTTGACAAATCCAGTATTAAGCATCTGTAGTGAGCCTCAGGAAAGCCACATTATGTCATGTTCAAACGTCATTATCATGTAATTTCTGCCCGCACTGAACGTGCGTTCCTGAAGATGAAAATAGTTTATGCTTCTGAAATGGTTTAAGAAATCCATGAGATGTTCACATTTACTGCCTTTTCTGTATCAAGTTTAGGCATTTCTTACTTATATTTTTCAGTTCGTCAGTGCTGAATTCGTTGATATAAGTTATGTGACTTTGATTGTTTCACGTCTATTTAGCTAAGAAATAAATCATATTAATTAAATATTTAAACTCTTAACTTTGATCGTTCCAGACAATTATTACCATTCCTTCACAATATGGCACAAAAGTAAATATTTTGAAACTGTCAAAGTTACTACTGCGGTCAAAGTATTCCCACTTGACGATACGTTACATTTATGACACGAGCTAAAAATTGTGTCATTGTATAAGGTTGAAAAAGTTTACGCTTATTGTTTTAGTTGTAGTTTATATTCTATGTGAATTTGTGAGTTGTCCATATATGTTCATGTACAGTAATAATTGCCAAAAAAAATATGTTTCATCCGTAATTCTCTTTTCATATTCGGGTAAGATTTTTGTAAATAAGGTAGTCTGAAAAACAAGCCATTTGAGGGGCGCGGAAACATGTTTAGGCCTTCGGTGATTTAAAAACCGAAGCTAAGTTTAAAATGAGTTTTGCTTTATGAAATAAAAATAATGAAAGAGGTCAACAGCCATCGATTGCGCTAGGGGTGCTTTAGAGTGAGAGTGTGATATCTATATTCAGCGCTTAACAGCTAGGCCTTTAGCGCTGGTGAGGGTTGACATGAAGCGAGTATGGAGCAGCGTCCGAAAGAGGACGCGGAGGAAACCCGCCGGCCAACGATATCGTGCGGCACGATTCCCACATGCGAAAATCTGGGGTCCAACCCCGCCGGGAATCCAACCCGGGTCGCCTTGGTGGGAAGCGAATGGTCTGACCATTCGGCCACCACAGCCCCAAATGTTTTAGAACACTGCCTAATTTAGTTCCAGTTTTCACTTCTCGTGTGAGAAAATCTCTTTGTGTTCTTCCATATTCTCGTAATTGTTTCGTCTAGTTTTGGATTTGTGACGTCACTTTTGGATCCTCCTGTGTTGTGTGTATCATTGTGTTCGTCTTAGTTTGTGTCTGTGCTGTCTTCATTTTTGTGTTATAAGTTTTCTCAGTTTTCCTTGTAATTTTGTTTTTTATTTATAACATTATATTTTTGTTTATTTGTATTTTTCTCTGGCTTGACCCAATTCCACTTGGAGTTATTTTAAGATTTATTATTTTTGTATGAGTTGACTGCACTTGTGTGTATTCTTGGTTCAATCTTCGTTTTTGGAGACAACGTAGCACTGAAATGGCGTACGACCATAATATTTCACTAAAAATGTTGGCAGTTTCTCGTTAGACCGAACTACAGAATCGTTTATGTGTTGGGGAAGGATTTCTTTAGTTCATGTATGTGCAGACGTGGACTGTTTCGACGCTGCGAAGAGAGATCCCTGCGGTAAGAAAGGAGCAGTATCATCTTTCAAGTGCCTCACATAGAACGACTGTCGCTGGAGTTCTGCGAGCTTTAACTGCACCAACTGTCCGGCCGAATGCTGTGTGTATGGGGTTTTAGGACGACGTTGGAGCCGAGAGATTAGCGCGACACCCCTTAATTTGCATTCATCCTCCGGACTCTGGGCGCCTGAGAACTGTAATCGACTCTCTCGCTCCGTCGTTTAGGAAGAACAAGGGTCCCCCAGCGCCCGGCTCTGGTCAGGCTGGATTACATCTCTTCAACTAAAGCGTCCATGACATTTCTCACAGCAGCTTTATAAGCGTTTCTCTCAACATAACTGCCAGTGTTCTCGTGGTTACAGCGGAATAAATTATGTTACTACTAGCCGCTTCTCTTACGGACAATTACTGTTAAGGTCTGTACCTATCAAACTTGCAACCAAGTAGTTAAAATGAGAAATCAATGTTAAATAAATTATCACTTTATACACCTTTCATTGCGATTAAAAAAGTATTGAAAATATAAATTCTGGAGGATTATTTCTTAGTGACTATTTTTTTTAATTAAAAATCTATAATATTTATTTTTTAATTTAACGAAAAAAATGCGATATGACGTATAAATTTTAATTCTCCATTTTGCACCTTTTCTTCATATATTGTACGTTCATAATGCTTTTATTCAAAAACGTTACCCTAACATGTTTTTATTATTTTATTTTTGACTCCTCATTTGAACTCTGTTGGCTCTATGACAGCTAGTCCTAATGGTCCGACTTTTAATAAATACTTTAGTAGCTGCTTGACATTAAAAAAAATGCGTACCAAAACTCAAACATAATTCTCCCCTTCCCCCTAATTTGTAGAGCTATTTCTGGTACTAAGCGTTTACTTACGTACATTTCAATCTCTCATAATTAATTAAAACGTTTTTGTGATCATAGGTTCACTCTTATTGTTATTCCTCAGCTAACAATTTTATACACTTACATAGCACATTCACTATACAATAATTAATCTAAAATACTAATGCATGTACTATACAAGGCTTAGTTTCAATTCGCATTCTATGAACCTGCTTTCCTTATTGTAGTTGCACATTTTCCCAAATAGATGTTATCAGTAGCGTGTATCTGTAAATACGTCATATAATAATAAATTCATATAAAGATTAAGTCAAAAATTTCAGACCTACTAAAATATACTCAAAATCAAAACTTTGATATTAAACTTTGATAGTAAACTTAAAAAGAAAATGTTGTTACAGTTGGTTTAGTACGATACAGAGTACAAAACTGTACCGTTGTTCAAATTATGCTATCCTACAAAGTGCAATACCTACAAAGGTTTGCCGGACGTAAACAAAAGCATAAATGGCGATGAACCATCAAAACATGCCATTTGCTTTCAATCGATTTAGAAGTTCCAGAACAAAATAATTTGTTGAGTAATGTTTTGCTATCCTTCAAAATGACGTATCTACTAAGAATAAAACACCACCAAAGTCAAAGCTTGGAAAATAATTAGTCACAGTATAAAATTCGTTGCACGCGGTCCGCTGTTTTACATATGTCGTGCAATCTTATAAAACACGAAAATAAAACAATTTTGTTCTCTCACATTCAGTGTACACACAATGAACGATCAACAAACAATTTTATAGTCGTCATATGGTCTCAAGATAATGTTAGCATCAAAAATGTTTAAATCGCCACTAGATTGAAAACGACCACTTACTAAATACTACATGTGTCGGTCCTACCTAGTTTGACGAAACTTCGTACAATGATTTCTCAGAGTTTTCATGGCATCGAAAATATTGAACATGCTGATATTTTGACTATAGCGTGTGCAAAATACAAGAAGGAAGTCATGTTCACTTACTTAGTACTACGGGTGTAACGAGTTTGATGTAATTCTGAAAAACAGGTTCTAAGATAAGCTCGTTTCATAAAAATCAGTGGCGGGGGAAGGCATTCTTCCGAGTATTTTCCTATAATGTCTTATAAAAACGGTGTGGGGTACGGGGGTACTCCCACGGAAAAAATTGGATTTTAGTGTACAAATATTTGCTTTTTAAGTGTTTTTCGAGTTTAAGTATTGATTATATTGCTGGCAGAAATTTTGATACTTTTAAATATCAAAACTTAGGGTGGGTACAAATGTCTTTTTTGTCCCTCCCCTCAGTTCTGAGGAAGGGACTGTGTCTCCCTGTCCCCATTCTCAGCCGCTCCTGATAAAAATATCCAAAATGTCCGTCACTTTGATAACATTAAGTTAGCATGAACAAAGTACGCCTTACTGAGTACTATTTGTATGTGTACACATATTGACAACATTTTGAACAAATAGTTTCGTAGATGTATCTTGTGATAAATTGTGTTCAAATGTCGGTCATTTTGATGGTATAAACCTTTCATTAACAGGTACAAAGACGTTAAGTCACCGTAAAATGCACTATCTACATGAACATTGAGTTTGATAAAATTATGAAAAAATAATTCATTTTGATATTTACAACACGTCATTGACAAGTAGCATAAAAGTAATGTCACCGTACTAATTACTATAAGTGTTCCGAGTTTGGTAAGATTTTGAAAAGCGGCATCGCAGTTGTCACATGTGTCAAGAAATGTTTAGTTGACTGCTATTTGTTGAATTTTTTGAATACTGCATGAACAACACTCAATAAAGTCAGGTCATATTACTATGTACCGTTCAAACAGGTAGATCCTTGTGAAGAAATAAGCAGAAAACGTGTGGGACACCTAGTATCTAAACTTGGTATTAAGGGAGCAGTAAGTCCTTGAATATTTAATTTGAAAATTGTATTTGTTCAAAATACAAAAAAACGACTAAGTGTTAAATTACAATTATGCATATGATGATAAGTGATATTGAGTTCTTTAATGTGTAACAAATCCAGTCTTCAAACATTACCTTTACATGAAAATAATACGGGGTGTCACCCTCATATTGAATATAATTATTTTGTTGTCAGGTTTTGTGAACATGTCATTTTGCCTATTTTAGCAGTACATTGTGAGGAAGAAAAGAATTGCATCTTGTCGCGAGCTCCTAAAATGAACTATTGCGAGAACTACGCACACGCTGTTACTGTGACAATATCACAACACCTGGTTCGTAAGCAAAAAGTGATACCTTCGCTATGGAATAATGCACCGTACTCTTAGAAAAAAAAGCATATGATGTAGTTTTTTTTAACACGTAAAACCAATTCAATTATCTATAGAAATTTTATTCTCGGCTCGGTAAATTTTGGTAACAAATTTGGTTTTACAGCATTTTTACAACATTTTTATTATTAATTGGAAAAAATGCATAAATTTTACAAACATTGTTAAATTCCTTTCGTAAATAGTGAATTAATTGAAACACTTTTCAATTGTTTTATTAATTTTTTCGCTGAATGACAGAAACGAAGAACCATGGAAAAATTATTCTGTGACTATAGCTAGTTCTGTTGGGGAACAGTGGAATCAGTGGAATTAAAAAAGGAAAACAATTGTATTCCCTTCAGACTGTACAAAAACGAATGTAATGTTAGTAAAGTTAGTGAATTTGTTTCTTCAAATAAAATAACATTTTGTAAAAATGCAACAAAATCAAATTTTTGCTACCAAATTTACTGAGTCGAGCATAAAATTTTTAAAATGAAAATTAGGTTGTGTTTTACAACATGCCTGTAAAAATCTACATTACAGATTGCATTGTTTTTTTTTTCCTAAGAGTTTTGAAAAAGTGAACACAAGATGAACAATATGCAGAAAATTCAAGTCAGTTTCATGTATTGCATATGTGTACCAAATTTAATGACATTCAGAAAATATTTCCTAAGTTTACGTATAACTGTTTTAAAAATATAAAGATGGTCGCCATTTTGAAAATATGAACACTGGATAATCGAAATAAACTGAAGTCAAGTCAGCTTTGTATGAATAATAACTTATGTGTGCTAAATTTGATGAAAGTCTGAAAAAATGTACTTAGATAAGCAATACTAATGCTAAAAATATAAGTATACGGTGAACATTTTGAAAATATGAACACAGAATGCAAAAATATACAAAAGTAAAGTCAGGTTTGTATAATATATGTGTGCTAAGTTTAATGAAATAAATAATTTTTAATATATATATATATATATATAACTTTGTTAAAAATATAAAGATAGTCGCCATTTTGAGAATATGACCAAGGGAAGAACAAAATACACTAGATACGAGTCTGCTTTGTATGCATTATATTTGTACCAAGTTTCGTGAAATTCTAAACATTTTTTTCTTAGATGTGTAATGCTATGCTAAAAATACAAAAATGGCCGCAATTTTGTAATATGAAAACAGAATAAACGAAATACACTTGATATGTAGTATGTGTGTACCAAGTTTGGTAAAATTCTGAAAAATATTTCTTAAGATAATATGATACTAGGCTGAATATTATATAATTAGCCGCCATTTTGAAATACGGACACATGATGAACAAAAAACATAAAAGATAAGTCAGTTTTTTTATGTAGTTTACGTGTACTAAATTTTATGAAATTCTAAAATACAGTTCTTCATATATCTTGTTTGATCAAAAATGTTAAAATGGCCGCCATTTTGAAAATACGAAAAGTGTGTAAATTTAAAAACATAAAAGTTAAGACAGGTTCCTCAGTACTATATGTGTTCAAAGTTTTATGAAATGATGTCCCATGGTTAAAAAATTTTCAGGGGCACACACACACATCAAGTAATATACAGACACACAGACACACATACAGAAAGGTGATCTCATGAGTCTACTTTTTCTTTCGGAAAGTATGCTAAATATTGCTTCTGTACAGAAGCTCTCGCGTGGCACATGAACTGAAATGTAGCTTTAATACGTGTTCCACTTTATATGAAACTGCTAAATTTATTTCTAGCACCGTTATGTATTTAAATAATAACATACTTCAAACAACGCTTATATGTTTTTAAACGTACAGGGCGTTTCTTAAAACTTTTCTCATGGTGCTTTATGGGGGATTATTAGACAATTTTTTTTTTTTTTTTTTTTTTTTTTTTTTTTTTTTTTTTTTTTTTTTTTTTTTTTTTTTTTTTTTTTTTTTTTTTTTTTTTTTTTTTTTTTTTTTTTTTTTTTTTTTTTTTTTTTTTTTTTTTTTTTTTTTTTTTTTTTTTTTTTTTTTTTTTTTTCAGTTTTTGAGCAATAAAATTTATTGAAATTGTAGCATCAAAATTTTTTCTTAGGTGAAGCATAGGATATATTCTTGGTAAACTGATTGACATAAATAATAGTGGAATCTTTAATTCATTAAAAATTCAGAATCATTGCAAGAGAAGTTTTTAAAGTTAACCTGCAATTCTCTTGCAAATATTCTGCGTGGCAAATTAATAAATGTTTCTATTACTATTTATTTCAGGCAGTCTACCAAGACTATATTATATGCTTCGTCGATAAGAAATTTTTGATAGTACAAATTGAATAACTGCTATGTCTCAAAAACTAAAAACAAAATAAAATTGTCTAATACTACCACTTAAGTAAAAGACCGTCTCACTTTTGTAATCGCAAAACAGAATCAGTGAAGCAAACATAGCACCATATTTTTCACAAAATAAATTATGTGTTGGCTGCTTCAACTTCAACAAAACTAAAAAAAAATTCAACGAAAGTATATTCTCCAATTTGTGCCTGTTCATAGAGGCAATGTTATTCTTAAAGCCAACTACATTCCTGCCCTATTGACTTAACTTTTTTATACCCTACTGATGATAAAACGTCAACTTCCTAGATCAATCTGAAGACCTTCTCTAATATGCTAAGTTTTTCACGCTTTTTTTCCCTCCTTTGCTGCAGAAAGATGTATCGAGACTTATATAATATACATGCCAAAAGCATTGCAATATTAATTGCGCACGATCCAAGCGAAAGACTGGGAGAAAATACGCTCTGTCTGTACATAATACAAATTACGATATACAACAGCGACTACAAAACCGAAACGGTGTGTCCTAGGTCCTTGGTAACCCACATTCAACTGTTAATTTCTGTACAACATTTTTTGAGGTGTATATTTTCATGGTTTATTTTATTCGTGGTTTTACACAACGTGTTCGTTTATGTGAATTGTTATTACGGAAAGGAATTTAACATATGATATATTATTCCTGGTTTTTTGCACCCCAGGTGTTCTTTTTGTAATTTGCTATTTCGGAAGGAACTTTGAAATTTTTAAAGGTTCATTAGACGTAGGCTTAACCAAGACTCTTTCCTCCACATTCTAACTACGGCCTTTTTGTGCTTAGAACAAGTCACAGTCCTGTACTAGTCCAGCATATTTATTTATTGGTATGAAACATTACTTCTTAGTTAAGCTTGTTTAAGTCGCATTTGTTGTGACACTCGTCGTGTTTAGCTGACCGCTATACTAAGGTTTGCTCGAACTGTGTAACAGAGACATAAGTGAGTGTCCTCAGGTCTTCAGAATTCTAAATGCCGCTCAAAAATTAAAGGGGAACATGCAGAAGCCAAACTTTCCTTCCTCCCTCAGAAATATGATTTGGTAGTTACTTGCTTGAAAACCGACGCGTTATTGTATTTTAAACTGCATAGATTTAAACTTTGAAATAAGTGTGAAGTTGTAGTGCATGACTGGATTTATTTACTTGGACATACTCCATTGCGAAATAAATGACTGTAAAAAGAAAACTAAAAATTATACAAAAAACATAAACATAAAATTCCAAAAGTGTAATCGGGTCAAATAAAACAAAGAACAAACAGACAATAAATGAAAAACAGAAGTAAAAAAAGAAACCTTAGTTAACATGCGACACAACGATGAGACGAAACAAAAACACCCATACATTCAAGCTAAAATAAATTCGCAAAATTCAAGGCAGGCACTACGTTAATTCTCATGTCTGTAATTAGGCCATGCAACGAAGATTGCAAAATGATCTTCAGTCCAGTTTCGATTGAATTCTTCTCAGATCTACTTCTACAGGAATACCAACATCATTCTGGGTTCACATAAAAACTATAAGAAACAGTTATTCTAAACTGCACTCTAAAGCATTTATCTGCACTTATGGGCAGTGAAATGAGAATATATTATTTGTAGTATTACGTAGTTTTGTTTAATTACGTATATTTAAGCATAACGACAATAAATTTAATTTAATTTTTCGTCTTAACACCAATTGTGATTATTCTCCTCACGTAAAACAACTCATGTAAAATTTTGTCTGCTGTTTCTGAGATTGAAATTGACATCTCTTCACCGTAAATACGAACGTATTTGTTACAATCGGTGAAAATTTTTAAGTATACGTTTTAAAACTTCGGAAGTTCGCTCACATTCCACCACGACGGTCCAGGTTCGTTTCTCCCCGTGAAATCGTCATAGAATTTTCACGTGGGTATCTTGGACTACTTTTTTGTTGGTTGATGGATCTTCCCGGAGATCTTCTGTTTTTCCCGCTCTTGCATTCCGTCGTTGCTCCACACAGCCTTACATCACCCATTTATCTTACCAGATTGGCGATGGGTTTGTATACCGGAGTTGCAAGTGCCAAATGATGTCTTGTTGTTTGATGTTCCGCTTGTTATTTAGATAGTGACTGTTAATATTTTACCATGGAATAATTTTGTGATTTGTTAAATTCTTTATATTTGTTTACGCATATATTTTTCACAGATAAATAAATATGAATGTCGTACTGTATTAAAGCTACGGATTAGAATAAGTTCACGGATTAATATTAATACCATAATTTCCATTGTTTAGCGGTTTATAAATACATAAATCATATATGCATACAGTACTACACGATTATTGCTGTGTGTGGGATTGCCAACTATGTAAGTCATGTAAGATACGTAATAATTATTTTATTTCAGAATATGGCAACACAAATCTTGTGCTGCATTTGGTGTCAAAAATGTTGCAGTGACTGCGGTATGATAGCATTCCATTGATTTCGAAATGAATTTCCGTTTCACTTTTCGTTCTTTGTCTAAAGTGACTGCTAACTGCACAATAAAAGATTTTCTGTGGTTACGGATAGAAAGGAACAAATATTTCGTGTTTTTATTTAATTCATTATTACTGAGCTAGCTGTAGGTTTTTTTTTTAAATAATTAATTGCGATGCAGATGTTTGTCAAAGGAAACTACAGAAAATACAAACACATAAATAAGCGGAGTATGCTTTAGTCAACAGGCTACATACACAACACTAAATTCCATACATGGAATCGGGTAACATAAAACAAAGACAGTCAAATACGAGAAATAAAGAAAAAAGAAGAAACATGAAACCACCAAGGCATACAGCACAAGATTTAATGTGCTTTAGTAAAAAACTAACAGATAAAATATATTAAACACAAATGTACGAAACAACGATGAGATGAAACGAAACACAGTAGTTTTCGGTTAAAGCAGGCTTCAATACTGTGTTGTCTGCATTGGTGTTCTGGTTTTTTTTCTTTCATATTTTTCTACTTGACTGTACTTTTATATTTGACCCGACACAATTTATGTAATTTCATTATGTGTATATAACACGTTGACAAAGCGTACTCTGCATATTTTAAGTTATTCCTATTTTTTTTCCTTTGACATGCATCCACATCGTAATGGAGTATGTGCAAAAAGTTGTATCCTAGCTTTTCATTCCCATTACAAAGCTATTTAAAAATCATATTGCTGGGATAATTGCTTCTAAGTTTACTTATCCTAAAATAATTTCTAAATCAGTAACATATGTTGAAGGAGTTTATCTTGATCTATCGAAAATCATACATGTGTGAAAGGTTGATAACGAAACAGGATGGATACAAAATAATATATTCTAAAAAAAAAATGTATGGTATCAAATTAACTGTGTCGAAATTCTTGCACTATTTGTGTATCCACTTGCGTGTAATTTTATCGCCCCTATAAAGCATGGAGATTTATTTAGGTGTCCAAATAAAAAATTATACATTGTTAACAATGTTGCCAATTAGAACTAATAGTGAGAGAAATCTTTAAAGTTACCTTCTGCCATATTTTTCTTCTCGGGAAGAATATTCATAAATGTAAAAACATTGTTTAAATAGCATCAACTTACGATCTGTGTAGTTAACTTTGTCCTTGTAGGATGCCTTTCTTAAGAAAACAGTTTGGCATAAAAATCTCACAAAGTACTTCGTGACACTGAATAAATTACTGGGTTTAGAAGCAAAGTAAAAAGGCCTGAATGATGTGCCATACGGTCATTAAGATTCAGTTGAAAATCGATGGTGACTGACTGACTGACAAAATTCAATTTTTGATAAATATTACGTGTTTCATACAAACAAGTGATATTGAAATGTTAAGAATATTTGTGATATTATAATTGTTGGAGTAATTACTGCAAGTTTCTAGCCCTGCCAAGAAAAATTTTCGGAGGGTTATGCATAAAAATACTCTAAGATAATTTTTTTATGCTTTCCATTTATGCATGTTCTCATTTTGTTAAACGTAGTATTACACGAGTAAGTACAGCTTAAGGTAAACAACCACCATTTTCAAGGCCCCGGACCGAGCGAGATGGTGCAACGGTAACACTGGAGGACCCAGGTTCGATCCCTTCTCAGGCCAGCCGGAAGTCAGTTTGCCATGGTTTCCCGAAATCGGTCCAGGTGAATGCTGGGGTGGTTCCTTAACAAATAACATGGCCGACTCCTCTCTCAGCTCCTGCCATTGTAACAATATGTGTGTCACCGTCTATGATGACCTCGCTGTTGATGATACGTGAAGCATGATCATTATCTTACCTCAAGGCCACGGTCTCCGATTAATGATGATTTTACTAACATAATTAGTTAATAAAAAAACCAATGATATCGTAAAACCGTTCCATTGAAGTGATGAAAACAGATTTTATCACGCAGGTAGTATTATTTTTAAAAATACAAATTTATATTACTTTTTGTTAATTATCGACTTAGTTGAAGTATGGTTGATAGCGCACGGGTAGAATCATGCTGCTGTGACACAGTTGTTCCTACTGTATGTGTGTTAGTGGCGTAATGTGTAGCATAGTAACATGTTATGTACTGCTGTAATGATGCCCCACAGCAACATGATGCTACCCGCGCGCTATCAACCATACGTCATGTATTGCAACCTGTAGCACAGAAACGGTGCGTTTTTCGACCTATGTTCACAACACTTTTTGCTCCTCTGCATGTGAGGATTGTTTCCCTAGATTATTGACATGGAATTTTGCAACAACCATTATACGCCCATATTTTTAGACGATGGCAGAATAATTAATTTTCTATTTGAAGAATAAAAATTAATGGGTGGATTCCCCTCGTAGCTTTGGCAACTACATAGGCTGTTGACTTTAAAGTGGGCACATCACAACTTTGATAATAACAAAAAAAGTATTATCCAAGCAATATAAGTAAAGTTTTGAGATTTGTGAAATGTTTACAATAGATTTTAGTGACATGGAAGCCTTCCTATTTAAAATAATAATTACGTAGGTATAATGGCTCACAGAAAATTGTAAGCAGTGCCCATTTTATCCTGAATAGCCTGAGGATAGAAAAGGAGAAATTTTTTTTTCCGAAATCCTAAATATCTCTTAAATCTGGTGGGGTACAGTTATGCAGTTGGGGTGAAATTCGTACAATGTATTTTCACCATGTCCTTAATATCCCATTAACATGACAAGTGATCGTTATTGTTTTTCCTTGAAAAATTTCACGCGGGTAAAGCCACGACCGGGCTGCAGCTGGTGATATTGTAAGAGAGTTTTCCAGCTCTTTAACAACTAGGTATTTAAAACCCATGAGGGTAAATTGAAGTGAAAGGACAACACATAAATAATGCCTTAGCTGGGATTCCAACCCAGGACATCTCGCACCGTAGACCAGCGCCTAACCGAATAAGCTACGAAGGCCGGCTAGAAGCTAGTCGTTCTACAGTGCGGCATTGCTGGAAGCTCGTTACATATTTCATTTATTAAAATAAATTACGTAATAGTTGACACAGCCTCTTAATCTAATTTTAGTCAAACACTCCTTACTACGCACAGAGAAGTTGTAGCGCTTCTGTAACTGGAAAACCAATAAAATTAAAAAAGTTTGCTTCATGAACTCAACGATTGGTTTAGCGTCTACCGAAAAAAAAAACATCAGAGTGATCGTTTAACAATACTCTAACTGGTGTTTTATATTCACTGAAAATACTTGTAAAATGGTTATTTTTACGTAAAGTCCTTTACAAAACGTTCGTAAAATATATTGTGACAATTATACACATAATTTTGTTCTTTAAATTTTTGGTTGAAAAGCGCTTGAAAATAAAATTAAATATATGTTCGAGGTATACATAATATATTTGGCCGCTAAGAATAATTACTTATATTTTAAAAATGGTAAAGTAAAACCCATAGAGCAAGAACGTATATTGAGAACTTCAGATTATTTTTTTATTCCGCGCACACAGTTTCTATTATTTTATTGTTACAGAATTAGTGTCCAAATGTAACTGATAGGCATCAATTACAGTAGGTATCGTCAAACCGATCAACTTGCACAAGTTAGAAGGGTGCTTCAATATAGTTCTTTGTGGTCAGCTAGCCTGCTAGGATATAAGGGAGTGGTCCTGCTTTGAAAGAAATTTCCTACGTCTTCAGCGTGCGAGAGATAATCACCGCCCGCCGTCTACAGACCACGAGCGCGAAATATGACACGCCTAGAAGCCGTACGTCAGTGTTGAGGATGGGAAGACAGTGGCTTTCTTTGAGGAGGCACGCAAGACCGACACGCTACCAGAGAAAGGAGCTCATTTTGGAGAAAGATGTTCGTGTACAACCAAGACACAGCGGCGAAGAAGAGTGTTATAACAGCTAGAATTTAGTGGTTTGTGGACATACGCCATTGCTCATGTTGAATGATAAAGTACGAAAACGAGCAAGGGAAAATAAATACAAAACACACACAAAAAATTGAAAAAAAAAGCAATCCCAGAGGAATTCTGTCAGTTTTTGTGTTTTTTTTCTTTTTTTCGTTGGTTTTAACTTGTTTTGTGTTGTCGATTGTCTTGTGTTTGTTGTTCACTGTTTTTTGTCTATTTCTATCTTTTTTTCATATTGGGAATCTGGTTCTGTATTTGTGTCTGCCTTTTGTGTCTGGGTGTTGTGTCGATATTCGACTGAATTGTATCTCTGGAAATCTTTTTTGCCTAATATAACAATAATTTTGAAAAAAAAAAAAAACTGACAGAATTGTTTTAGGATTGCTTTTTTTTGTGTGTGTTTTATATTTGTTTTTTCTTGTTCGTTTTCGTACTTTGCACTTCAACACAGGTTTGGTCAGCAAAACATCAGCAATGGCGTATATTCCACAAACCACTAAATTCAAACTGTAATCTCCCATTGCTACAAACATTTTAAAATCTCAGTGTTATAACACGTGGGAAGGTTAAGACACCCGCCTACGGCCGTGCGTTTGTGTGAGGAAGTCACACTTCACCGAGGGTGACGTTGACCGACTCATCTGGTGTGGTATCGCATCTACCGCAAAACATTGAAACAGCGAGACTGACACATTCAGTGGTTACCTTACCCTTTAATTTTATTGGTGTAATTTAAGCAAAGTGCATTGCATGTTTCTAGAGTAGGTTCCCATGAATCCCGTGAGTACATTTTTCAGATTGAACATGTTTAAAAATGTATTTTTTTAAACAATTTTAAGAGACTTCAAAACTATTTTTCTAATTAACGTGTTGCTTTCATTTTATTAGTTTTATAGCCATTTGATGAAAAAATAAGATAGGTAAGTTATAATTAACGCTGAGTATGTAGCATCCGCTTAAAGTAAAACGTTTTCCTTCGCTCAAACGCAAAAAAAAAAATTGGTGAGACCGAGAATCTTGTGTATCCTAACCTCACTAATTCATGCGACACTTTTCCAGAGTGAAGTGCAGAGGTATTTGTCCATAACTTAACAGCACGGTCTTAAGACAATGGTCGGTAGCTTTTTGATATTGGTGGAAGAAAAACTTGTTTAACTGAATGAACGCTTTGAAAATATTCCAGACTAAGAGCAGTATTATGATGCACAATTATATGTAGGCGTTCTGCGAAAAAATTCACCGTTCGTTCGCAAAAAAAAAAAAAAAGATTTTTTTTATTTGATTTTTGTTTGTTTTTATAACAAGCTCGGTAATACTTTGGGTGTTAAAAAAACTGTGAGGTTTATTGCTACCAAACCAATTACGCAAAAATTTATATATTTTTGACTAATCAATGCAGGCATTGTGCGATATTAAATTTGAGGAGTGTTTGTGGGAAACGACATAAGTGCCAGGAAAAACATTTTGAGGTTTTCCATTGAATGCATTACATGTCACACTGCTAATACCGTAGAATGTGTTATGAGTGCCCATAAAACAGTATTCAGTTCAAACAAACATATGTAGAATGCACTCAATAACTGTTGCCATGGAGAACGCCATCTGAAGTTAACGTTAGCAAATTTTTTCTGCAGCAGTTTTTTCACACATTCAGTCCTGTAAATAAACGTAACGCAGCGTTCTAATTATAAAATTATGTGTAATTGTATTTTGTTTTCATTTCCTGAAAAACTTACAGTTTGGAACTAACACTCCTCCATTATATAGCTTTAGAAAGTGTTTTGAAAATCATGTAAAACTACCGGACGTGAGATAAGTATAGAGCAAAGGTGGGGAAAAATGAAATAATCCTAGAAAATCCGTGAGCAAACGGCTACGTCCGCAAGGTTTCTCGGAAGTCAACATTTGTAGTGAGATTTCCGTGAGACTAACTCATATCCAGTGATGGGAGGCTAGAGGTTTAACCACTCCACCACTGCGGTCCACACATTTTCCAGAGTGTTCTTTGTACGTAGAAAATTTTTGTTTCAATAACTGTTTATTATTTTAATGAATAAAGAAACCAAAGTAAAATAATAAGTAAATGCATTTATTTGTAGGGATATTTTTCAAAACCACAAGCAACAACAAAACAAATACTTGATGTCAATGCTTATTCGCGTACTGCCAGAAAGGTTTTTTGCTCAAACAGTTTGTTCTGACAAAAGTATTGAAATGCCTTCAGTTTAAGACATGCATCTAAACTTGTACATAAAATAGAAATAACTTTGATGAAGTCCTTACGAAATATGTTACTATATTTTGTGCTGAAATTAAGGGGTTGGGAGTAGCGGGAGAAACCTCCGACCGGAGACATCGTCAGGCATGATTCCCACATAGTAAAATCCGGGACTGACCCCACTGGGATTTTAATTCAGATTTCAAAGACGAAAGTTATTTTATTACTGCGCAAAAGCGATATTTTAAAATTGTTGTTAAACGCCCCGCGTGTTTGACACAAAGACTTAATGCTATATCTGAAATGTAATATACATATTGTATACATATTTGCTCAGCGATATGTCACATTTTCTTCTCAAAGCACAGCTATTTATGAAGGTCACCACGTCAGTACATTAATTTAGGGAATTCAACACGACTTTTAACCGTAAAACTTTTTTTGGAAGTCTATGAGCTTGTCACTTAAGTGAATCGTACTACAAAATATTTTTTTAATTAAGTCAACCACATGTATAAATTATGGTAACACAACACTTTTAGAGCCCTACTGAATTAATCGTTTCCAGGTATCACCTGAAAGAGTTTCATAACGATGCAATTTGTGCCTAAACACGGACACAAATTAACTTTTAATTTATTCACATCTAATAAGCTGACCCTAGGTCTAACAACTAATATTCAATTTAAGTTTTATTCTGAAGCGCCCAAGGCATTTACAAAAGCCGGAAAAATATTACTTTTCCTTTTGGAGGTGAAGTTAGCTTAAGTTACCGGGTTTTACGGCCCTTTAACAACAAGGACTTAACAACCGATAGAGGTGAAGTGAGGTAAAGTAACAACACAACATCCAAGGCCGAGCCGGGATTCGAACCGAGGACTTCTTGCGCTGTAGACAGACGCCTAACCGACTACGCTACGGCGACCTGTAATTGCTTCTATTTAAATAGTTAGCTCGTTTGCTCTCATATTCGCAACTAATTTATTATGTTTCTGTATTTCCTGACTTAAGTTTTGATAACTTGGTCTTAAATAGAAGATAAATTAATTTAAAATATCATGATACTGGTGATTGTCCGCATATCATTGTTGTTTATTTTGTTTATCGTCACAGAGAGTTAGTTGTTTCATTTTGAATACTTATTAGTTTAATACTGATGGAATATAACTCCTGCATTGAAAATCTTCTTAATACTTCAAATAGTAAAACTCGTATTACTATATTGTAATTTCAATGGTATAGTATATTTGCTAAGCTTACAAATGTTATTTTACATTATATATATATAATATGTGTGTTTTCTTCTACCTACCTGATGACGTAGTGACTTATTACTATACTACTTATCTGTCGACTTAGAAAATAACTGAGCATCGTAAAATGAAATTGTGTGTCAGTTGTTTTTCAGTAACTCGGTTTTAATATAACATTTATGTAAGGAAATATTAACTTTCTTCTGCACTACAAAATATATCAATAAACTAGCTGTCCGTTGCGGCTTCGCCTGCGTGTACTATAGAAAAGAGTAACTGACTTTTAGTTACGTGTTGATGGTGATACTATATTCTATATTATACTATATTCACTATTTATCTTTAAAACCATCAAATAGAAACAGATTTGTCCAGTCCACTGCACTAAGCGTACTTTAATTGCAGAACTTCTGTTTTAAATTCATCCTTATTTCTCTATAAAACAGCTGCCCGGCTGCGGCCTCCACCGCAAAACAGCTGCCCGGCATTTAACAGCTAGCGTACTCAATAACAGTGTAAAGAGCGCGCGCAATACGCTTGTATGATGTCATGTAATTCCCATCGAAAGTCTTGCACGGGATACGAAACCGTAACCCCACCCCTCCCACACCCCAAACTTTATGCAATACCTGAGTTGTCAGCGAGTGTTTTCCTCGCTTTTTTTTTCGCGGTCGCAAATTAGATAAAAACAATCCTTGATGCGGATTATATATAATGCTAAAATTTCAGCTCGATCGGTGCAGAACTTTTTGAGTTTTTGAAGCGTGCACAAACCAACATATATATATATATATATATATATATATATATATATATATATATATATATATATATATATATATATACTGTAACCTTCTGCACTACTTAGGTATTATACATCACGTAAATAGGTTTCTCTTATCGCCATAAATTAACAAACTTTCAATCAATCACATATACATTATTACCTTTGTTCACTTTTCTGTCGCAAAGAAAACAGCCCTCAGAACATTTTCCAAACAACTAAGGTTGAAATTTAATCTGCTTAGACCAGTGGCAGCTCGTGGGTTGTTGCCAGGTAGTACTACAGTTGCCAAGAGCTGTACAAGGTTGTGTGCTGGTTGACTCTGGTTGACACTGACACGCTGATGTACAGGTGCCCGTTACCTACTGAGTGGTAGTAGCCGGCAAATCTTTCATGGTCATTGGTCTACGGCGCGTTCATCAAGAGTGTAGAGTTCCGACTATCTGCAGCCCCACGAGCCGCCACTGACTTAGGCTATCCACGTGAACTTCATAAACATCTGTATTAAATTTGAAATATGCATGGTTATGAATTTTACAAAAAAAATTGCATGCAAGAATATGTGTATTATTTTTTAAGCTTTTTCATTAGTTGAAAATGTGTACGCCTTTAAATTGGCTGCCTGCTCAGGCCTATAAACAGTGCGCAGAGCTTCGGCCGTTACATAATTTTCAAAAGTTGCTCAACGCGCACGAGTGATGTCTGTCCAGGAAGAGCATTCAAAGATCTTTAGGCGTGCGCACGCCCTTTCGTCACTCTTAATTAAATTTTATTTTCTAGTGGCCGAAAATGTATGTTTCTGCGAACTTTTAACGGTAAGAAAGTCTTAGCGTAGCGAGTCTTTAAATGGTATAGGCTTTTACAATACACATTTATCGTTTAGGTAGTCGTTTGGATAAACATGTTCAGCTCGTTCGAGACCTACATGTGCGGATGCGGTAAGGACGATAAAACACGCGCATCGCGGCTTCCTCTAGCCTCTAGGCGCAAGTCAATGAACAGGAGTGCAGTCTTCTCACCAACAACGTGCCTGTATGAGACTTTCAGATGTGACCCTACATTTTTATGACGTATTTATTAGATAATGGCGTATTGTACACGACTAAGCCTTTTAAGTGATTCTGCGCCGAGATTTACATACTTAAAGGTTAGTGCAAAAATTATTATGGTCATTTTCGGCTGCTAGAAATGTATCGTAATGAGTAGTCGTGAATCTGAAATGTATATACACACGTGCACCGTTGGTCGGCGGGTTTTCTTGAGGATCTCCCGTTTTCCCGCCTCTTCATTCCGGCGTCGCCTCACACTCACCTCATGTCACCCCTCAATAGTGCTGAAGACTCACGCGCACCGTTATTTAAATGCTATTTCTAAGCAAACATCACTCATATACGATAAGCAGTTTTCGAATAATCAGGTAATGGCCGAAACTAGGCGCACCACTCGGCGGCCTTAGTAGACTGCTACCTTAATATTACGTATTTGAAAAATATTGTAACCAGTGAATGTATCATAGAGGATAGTTGTCGGCGAGAAGACTGCATACCAGTTCAGTGACTTGGTCCTATAGGCCAGGGTGAGGCGAGATGCACGTGATGTGTAGTCAGTACTTCTTCCGCACTGTAGACATCATACGCGCAAAACACATCCACCAAGGCGGCTACCTTAAGAGCGCGTGAGAGGCTCAAAAGTGACGGAGCAGTAAGGTCGACCTTTGAAGCGCTCATCAAATGCCGCGTCGCCTCAACGAACCAAGCGCTGAGCTAGCGTGCAAGCTTCCCGCCTAACGGTGTTTACTGTGGGACACTAAGTGATGACCATATAATTTTATTGTTGGAAAGTCTTCTACCAAGTTCAGTGCAGGTCGCAATCAGAGTTTCATACACATCTGGTTAGTATATGTTGTAGTACGGCAGTCTAAAATGGCCGTTTTTAGCCATTTTGGAGGGCTTAGAAATAGTGTTTTTAATGAGTTTGGCGTCTTAACAATGAGGTTCCGACCTTGTCTGAAGTTTTTTTTTTTCGTACGTTGGCACAATGGGCACACGTGTACTTGTTTCGTAGAAAAAAAACCCTGGTTACGAACACGCTGCAGAGCATTTGAAGCATAGAGTAGGCGGCTTTTCACGACGCGAGCTACAGGCCGGTAATATTACTGCTGGCGCACAGTGTATCTGACGGCCGATGTAAAAACCACAACCCATTGACAGTTGAGCGTGTATCTGTCATTTGAGATACTACATCTGTCGATTTTTTTTTACCAAAATAAGACGTGAGAGTTACAGTTGTGAATAGAGGTAGTCAGTAAGATATATTGCGTTCCCGAATTAACTCGGCATTCCGTGTCTTGCTACACTCGCCAGTGACGCTTAATGTGGTTTAATAATATGCGTATTTAATTTGTACAAAATTATAACATACACAACACATTTTGGTAGGAAATTGACATATGTTGTTTCTCAGTTTCTGATTCAATTGCTCTGTGTTGTCATACAAGTGTTCTTTTCCTCTGCAAGGAGGCGACAATTTTTAAATATTTTCTGTGCGCGCGCACACACCCACAATAGTCCTATACACTGTGAAAGAAATATATAGCAAAACAATATCCGTGCAAGAATTCTAAACTGAAATATGAGATGTTTAGTAAATTTGTATTAGGTCAGAATGTCTTTATTCAACCGAACAAGTGCACACACATTAAAACTACTTTTAATATCATGCGTACATATAAATGGTCTCCACAGTAGTAAACATCCTTTTGTGGTGATAATTCGCTATCTCACCGAATAGTTATTACAAATAATTTTTGGTACTTATTTCACCATTCGGGACAAGATTAAATAATTTCGTGTTTAATTTTTCCAGAACACTGTACACTTAGGCTACTATACATTTCATGAAATATCTCCATTTTTATTTCAGCCCCGCGATGTCTTGAATTTTCTGCCGTACTAAGCACGGCTGCTATTGGCCAGCTGTACCCAAACGGCAACAATCTTGCCAGATGACATCACAAAAGCCGCAATATTGACTCCAAGTGTTTCGGTATGGTTTTTAAACGACGATAGGTTTTTCGTCGATTACACTTGTTTTAAATCATATAAATGTAAATAAAACTAAAGTGAGTATGTTTCTTAAAAATTTCTGTGAGTGTTTCCCATGTTAAAAGTTAACAAATTAACTTAAGGAAATATCAAATCTTATGATAATTTATGTAGGGAATATATTTTAAAATGCATTCAGCCTATAAACAGAATTTATAAGTAGAGCCACGATTTTATGGTGAAAAGATTTTTGCAACATTTGGTTTCGATGCGTCATGTGCACGTCTACAGGTCTGCTACATCGTCTGTAATTGGATAATTTTACTCTCACTTGCCTTGGAAAATTACAGACGTAAGGAGTCACAATAATCTTATTCTGATTAGTGCAGTCAAATGAGGGACGTGTCTGAACGAATACACGCTGCCAATAACCATGAAGCAAAGCTGCCGATGTGCACGAGAAACGCTGAAACAAAGTGGGGCAAAAATCTTTTCGCGACAAAATCGTGGCCCTTTTTAAAAGTAATGAATTTACATAGTTTATATTTTAAATGTTGTTCTCACTGATCATTTTTTCTACCCGCGAAGAAACAGTGTAAATACATTATATTATAAAATGTTACAAAAATATTATCGTAGTTAATGAGTAGCAAGAAGAAATTAAAATATATCTGTATTTGGCATTGCCGAAAAGTAAAGTTTTCAGTCAAGCTGCGCTTTAAAATAAAATGAGGTACACTGAATTATTCCACAAAATACAGGAGCTCCAGAATTGAATAATTTCCTTCGTGTCTGAATCTGCAGGCACTTACAGTTGAAATAAAACAAGAGTGATTCGAGGTTTCTCATTTTTATTTTCCTCCCAAGTCCTCGGAAAGAAAGACTTGAGTTATGAATTCTGCGCTGCACCGGCTTATATTCCCAGCTACAGTAAGAAAGGAAATGAATAATTGAAGCGGAAAATGTAAGGTTTAAATTCAGAGAAGCTGGAGATGTTGCGTATCCAAGGTGAACTACTTTTCAGCCACAGGTTTAATATCTTGCATTATATTCACAATTAAGGTTTTTTTGTGGAATATTGACATGGGTATAAGCTGATACAATTAAAGGTTGTAGATAATTATGAACTGTAAGCCACTTATCATTAAAGTGTTAAACTGCTGACTTATGTAAACATTGAGACTATTTTTTAACTAAATTCAAGTTACGTGTAAATTTTTTTGTACAAGTCTGTTGCCCACATAGTATTACCCTTAGTACCTAATTTATTCACCGGTAAAGTCAATCGAGCCTTAAATACTACAGTTAATAGCGTTACATTTGCAAAATAGCGTGTTTTCCATAGCTCGTATTTACATGTATGGCTATGCATTTAAGTGCAAGGAATTTCACAACTAAGTGTGTCGATTTCGTGTACTGTTAGTTTATGTGAAAGTAAATCGAAAAATTGTTTTTTATTTTTTTTATCATCCGTAAAGTGACTTAAAAGTGGCGGGAAGGGGAGGTGTTTATGCTACCTTGAAAATCATCTTTACAATTTCATCCATTAAGGTCATACTTCTTGTTTCTACTTTTAAGCGATTTTAATTATTTACGCCTAAATGTGAGCAAATATCAAAAACCCGTTGGCGGTTTTGTTTAAAATCGTCTTCCCATATTAGCTGATTTTTTAAAGGCGGTATATGCTGGGGTTATAATTAATTATTTAATTAACGAAATTCTGATTAACTAAATTTTTGTCGCAACAGAATAATTCCTTATTTGGAAACATAGGTGTATTTGCAAGAACCATTTTAAACAATTCTACCAGACAGATTTTTTATATCTACTCTCGTTTAAGATTTAAAAATAAATGTTTTCAAAAACAGTGGAAGCAAGAGAGCTTGGCCTTAAATAGAATCTTAAACTTCTTGGTCTTTCATTGTTTAGGGCACTATCCACGGTGTAGCTGCTTAATGCCAAGCAGTATTTTGTAAATTCCACGATAAATGTTATCACTTAACGGAAAAATTTAAAACAAATTTTCCATTTGCTTTTTCATAAACTATAATCACACATAATTATCACACTCTCTGTCCTGATATATATGCCTATGTACTTTCTAAAATCTGCGAATTATCCATAAAAATGCGTTATTTTCAACATAATATTATTTTGAAATGCACTATTAAGTTTATTGTTTGATTAAGTGTATTGTTGCACATACATGAGCTGTCAAAATTGGCACGCTAGAGTATACAGTTTTTATGCTGCCTCCTCCCTTTTGAAAAGTTGCTATGTTCCTTTTTTCTCCTCGCGCTGCTTCCTGTCACATAACATCGTTTCACGCGTCGGAGCATTCGCTGACATCGTAGCATTCCCTCTGTTTACCCTCCTCCTTCAGACCATTACGAAATTGCGTTACTTCTTGCGCACGTGCTTGAATATATTCGCTTGTGCCTTTTCGTTTCTGTATTTTTCTCGCCTTCACCTTTCTAATACTTCACAAATATTAATAATGTTACTAGCGACTCTTTGAACCTCGCTAGAAAGACAAGCAATTACGAACCTCGTAGAACATGAAAAATTCACTTTTTAGTCATGTATGACTTAGTAAAGTAGTAACATACAATTACTTAGTTTTACTTTTATAGATTACATCAGAAAACTATTATACTTTATTGGTTTGTGGACCTACGCCATCGCACATGTTTTTCTTAACAAACCTGTGTTGAATGACAAAGTACAGTTGTCTTATATATTTAAAAAATGAAAGAATTCCTCTGGGATTGTTTTTTATTTTTGTGTGTTTTTTATATAAATATATGTTATTTTTTCCTGTTCTTTTTTAATTTTGTCATTCAACACAGGTTTGATCAGCAAAACATGAGCAATGGCGTATGTCCACAAACCAATAAGTTCTAATTGTAAACTCCCATTGCAATAAACAGCGAAAAATCTCATCAGAAAACTTTTTGCTATGAAAGTATATATCTGTGATTTCAAATTATCAAAACAAAGCAATTTTATAAACTGAACCATTATAGACATAACGCATTGCAAGAGATTATGTATAGCCACAAAAACGGTTCAATTCGTAATACGTACCCTCTGCAGAACTCGTTTATCAAATACAAAATATCTTCATCAGGAAATAAGTGTTTTAGATCTAAGCTATACGAGTTTATGCATCATAATTAAGTACATTGAAATATTTTCTTTAGTGCGTTTAACTGCGAGACATACAAAATACATGTCAATATGTTACAGTTTTTTTACGTTTAAAGCTACCGAATACAAAGCTTTTATTGAGAGAATCAGTGAGTGCATAAATTGAAGTGTATTAGCGACAGAAGGGGGAAGGGAATAAGAATGTTCCAAATCAGAGCCGATTGTTTTTATAACCGTGCATCTTCTAGTAATCCAAGGTAAAAATTTATACGTGAATGTTATTTACAAGTGTTATGGAAAGATGCATGTGTGCCTTAAACTATTAGAATTTTATGTTATTGCATAAAATATAGTATTTTTCTTTAATCTCAAAGGAATGTATTACTATTTTTAAAATGTTTCCACTTGTTACAGTATTTACACAATTTAAATTTGAAATATAATTAATTTAACAGATGGGAAAATGTCACAAAATACATGTCCTTCAATAAGCGCTTACGATATTATGAAATTCCGAACGTAAAAATGTTTATTGGGAGATCTAGTGAAGTAAAGGATACTGGCGTATTAAAATAAGCAAGGGAAGGAGGAGATTAATTCAAGGAAAAAGATTTATACTTGTGTTGTTAACAAGTGTTGTATAAAAAGGCATATGTGCCCGAATGTTTCAAAAATGTATGATACAGCCCTGACATTTCTTGTGTTCGTTTAATCTGAAATGAAATTGTATCTTTATTTTTAAATAAAAATGCTTAAATGTAATAAATTACTATTGTCATCTCTGATACAATTCTGACTTAAGGCCGCGGTTCACCTCAGTTGTCAACGTCTTTTATTATTTTTATATTTGTACCATGTATTTTTTTCTTACTTTAGACATAAACTGTGACTAAATCTTCCTCTTAGGAAATTTTGTAATATGTAAAAGTTTTTGCGTAATGAGTCGTAAACGTCAAAATTTGCACTTTACGGTTTAATGCACGCCACTAAAACCAACTGACATACCATTCCGAAAAAAATGTTAGTCGGTTTTAATGGCGTGCATAAAACCGTAAAGTGCTAATTTTGACGTCTACGACTCATTACGCAAAAACTATAAGAGATAAAAAAACTTTATAAGAGGAAGATTTAGTCACAATTTATGTCTAAAATAAGAAAAAAAATGTCTGGTACAAATATAAAAATAATAAAAGGCGTTGAAAACTGAGGTGAACCGCCCCCTTAATATTAAAAAGTAGTACAAAACTCTTTTCACTCTAAACTCGTTATATAAGCAAAAATAAAAGGTGCAGGAATATAATTTACATGACAAATTTCGAACGATAATGATTCTAAAAAATTTTCTTTCGAAAGAGCCTAAGTTTCAGAGAAGAGATAAAAACACGTAATTTGATCTTCATTTTACCTATTTCAACAGTGTAACGTGTTTTGATAGCTTTTAAAAGGCTCTTAACTTTCAAGGTAATATGTTAATGTAAATTCATGTTTGTCGTTAAAACATGTTTAAAAATATATTTATTGTTTATTACAGTAAAATTATATTCAAGTGTTTTCTAAAAAAAAAAAAGTCTTGCTTTGAAAAGCATGAGAATGTTACGTGTCAACGACTACTGTTCTTATAAACGAAGTATTTAAATGTTGTTCCAGAATTAAGTTGACTTCAAAAGGAAATTTTATTTACACAAGTTCGCATCCAGACAGGTGATATGCACCGCCTGTTCCCGCTGTATCGGTGGACTGTTTGCCACGTATACATGCAGATGCAATTACCACAGCATACTGGATTGTTACAAAGCTTGTTATGTTCGTACAAGCTAGGCTTTGTTCGGCACGAAAACAACATTCTAAAACCCTCGGCTGGTGTTTTATACGACTCCCTCCTATTCATTATTACTGGCGATGCGTAGCCCGTGACAGCAATCACAGATGGGAGGGTAAAATGGTTTATCTCTGGACAAATATAGTTCGTTAGAATGTGTTTCACGTGGATTGCAAGTTAAATACTCTGCGAATGAGTTTTTAGTCCGCTATTGATCAACTCAAAACCTTATCTCAAACACTTTTTCTCTTCTCTTCCAGAAGGTAATATAAAAAACTCTTTTTTTATATATATTCAGCCTGTTGAATATGTGGTAGGCTACCCGCACTTCTTGCCTGCCGCGCAGTTCGCATAACGTGCATGACCTTACACTTATTGCTCCTGACTATGAATTATATAACATCCCTAGTTACTCATGCATAACGTGTACGCGTCCATTCGTCCTGCCAGCACGTTCTAGCTCCCTAACTAATTACAGTCGCCAAATTAGTTTCATTGCTAAGCATTGCAAAAAGCAGCGAAGAAGAGATACGAAAAAAATGCAGGTAAAACTACGTTTTAAAGAATTATTAATAAATATTTTCACACCTATTCACAACAAGTGCTCATACTTTAGGTCTATTTTCGGACACAATAATACAAAAATAATTTTAATTATACATATATATATATATATATATATATATATATACACACACACACACACACACACACACACACACACACACACACACACACACACACACGGTGACAAAAACAAAATTTTCTGAGGTAGAAATTGCGAAATATATTTTTTCGACTCATTTGTTTTGAATGTTACTTATTTAAAGAAGAATAAAGGCGATATGTCATTGACAAAATATACTGTATTGTTGTGGACATACGCCATTGCAACCAGTAGCCTATTGCGTTCTTGCTGTACAAAAATGAATGACATTTAACATATTTTGTCAGCTGCGAGCTCTAAATACAGTTAAGATTATTACTTTGGTCTGTAATTTCACAGAACAGCTTACAGTAACATCAGTTATCAAAATTGGCATGTCGTAGTTCAGGAACTGATATTGCAATTCCGATTAAAAAAAAGTTTTTATTTTGTTAGTTTGTTGTCCTAATTTTTAATTATTGTGGGTTCATTTTCGTAAGGTTTCTAATTTGTAATATTTACAGCATAAATAAATACATTTTTAAAACTTATTTCGAAGACTTTTAATACGAAACAAACTTAAATAATTTTAATTAGATATTTTTATCATCAATTCGATACACTAAATAGATTTTATTCGTAACTGGTCGTAATTGTTATTGTATGTTATGTTCCTTAAGCGGTAAAACCATGGGTTCGTAGCTTAACAATTTGTCACTGATGTATATAGGCTTGCCCTGCTAACTAAATATAATAGGTTAGTGCAAGTTGTGCAGGAAATATCGATGGACTCATGCACTTCAGGTGCGGGTAGTGACGGTAACATTTCAAAATGTTATTCGACCATATAACTGCCAAAATTCAAGCGTTTTGTAAATACTGAAAATAATTGACTTGGGTACGGCCGAGTTAACCTATAGAGCCACGTAATTGGTGAACCCTAAGCGCGCTTATCACCAATCCCGCAGAACGTCGACGAAATTATTTGAAGAATAACATAACACTGGAGCACAAAATGTTGCGTGATCATTTTATGCTCTTTTTATTTCTCCCTAAAAACGAGCACCCGACGATTATCTGTGAGTCATTTCATACCCCCTCCAATGGAAGATGGTAAGATTACGAGTAACCAACCACAAGGAGTTATTACATATCTCGTGCAATGCGTGAGTCCGCCTTATTCTACATCGAATTCATTATTTTTTTCATTAATTATGCACATGTGCACACATTTTTATCGTCTACTAAAGCATTGTACTAAATACCAAATTATTCTAAAATTTAAACTCGTTAGCGGGAGAAGTCAGAAGTATGAGAAAGAGAAGTGGTAGGTGGGCACTAGGTTTGTAGAAAATTCGAATCATAAGGTGTGTCGTGTAGAAGATTTGCTAATATCATTGTTGTGTGTCGAGGTGTGGCCCTGATTTTTACCTGTTCTAAAAATCTGTATTGTAGTTTCCCTTACCGAACAGGGAAGTTGAGTGTAGACTACAAACCAACACTTCCCGCTTCTTACAAGTCGACATGGCCCAGTACACCAACGCAGAAGAACCGCGGTGGCCGAGGGGTCATATCACTCGCTCCCACCAAAAGTTCGTATCCCCAGACTTTTACATGTGAGAATCGTACCGAACGATGCTGCTGTTACGGATTTTCTTGAGAATTTCTCGTTTACCCCGCACCTTCATTCCGGCTACGCTCCATACATCAAGTCACCCCTCAACAGCACTAAAGATAATATAGATCTCATGCGCTTACCAAAATCTCGATTACTTTACTTCACCAATGCAGAAATGACAGTCACAGTTCTGCTTTACGGTGAAGTAAAATGTAAATCACGAGCTGCTGCACGGCTATATCAGAGATTCCCAGCGCAGAGGCAACATTATCGCAAGACATTCACAACTGTCACCCAGAGCCTGCGTGAAATAGGCACGTTTCAGGCGCGAGGGTTTGCTGTGGTCACCCACTATTGTTGAAGGAGTTCTCACGGTTGTGAAGGAAACCCCGTCAGTAAGCACCATCTTCATCGCGCACTGTGTACGAGTCCTAATCAACTGTATGGCGTGTTATACACGAGCACCTGCAATGTGCCTACCATGTGCGTAAGGAGTAGGTATTGCCACAAGTACATTTCGTTCCTCGACGCGCTTTCTCTTTGTGGTTCCTGCGTCAGTGCACAGAATATACAGTATTGTTTACTGATGAAGCGACATTTACGCAAGATGGTTACATTAAGGACATGCTCCATAACTCTATTGTTATTCCGATCAATCTTTTTAAGCCTAACGACTTCATACATCAGAAATCAATTTTGTAGTTTTTTAATTATGTTCACTATAACAGCTATTTTTAAGACAGTTAATATTATTCTTTACCTGACTATGCAACGAACGAAATTTTTTTAACTGACCTAATAGTCCAAAACGTATAATTTCGACCCTTTCAAACAAAACTTCCAGACAGATTTTTGATATCTGCTCTCATTTAGACTTAAATGAATAATTATTGCAAAAACATTACAAACAGGGGAGAATTTCCTTAACAGCAGGTACAGTTACATTTGAGATTACTTCAGTCATCATGCAACTGTCATCGCACTGAATCGGCAATGATTTCCTGTGAGCATCTGGACGGGTTTTGTCCGAGGTCATCTCATTGTGCTCTACTTGATGCCGCGCTGGTCCATTGAACACATGTACTGCAAATTCACATTGCCAGTGTTCCTCCAGCTTGTACCACTTGTGGTTTGGCAACGTATGTGGTTTCAACAAGATGGCCCCTTCACATTACATAAGAGCTGTGCGTAATCACGTCAACATGGCATTCTCAGAGCAATGGATCGGAAGAGATGGCCTGTTGTGTGGCCAGCAAGTTCTCAAGACCTTAATTCACTCGGCTATTTATCTATTGTGGGGTTCCCCAAGGCTCTGGTGTACCAAACACCCATCGAGTCTGATGATGATCTGTTAGCAAGGGTAATTGTTGCCTCTAATCAAATCCAAGATAACTACAGGAATTTTTGAAAGAGTGCGCATACTCAAATGTTGCAATAAAGTGGGAGGCCGGCAATTCAATATGTGTTGTACAGTTTTTTATTAAGCTGCGCAATGACAGAGGTTGTGCACAGACTTCAATTTATTTCTTATTTTATTTATCATTGAAGAAATACAATTCTACCTTGTTTGTTAATTATAAAACACGCTAATCTTTATCCACACCGTGTTGCAGGACTCAATCCATTACGGTGTTGCACGTCACTCCTATTTGTGTACTTGGCAGGCACTAACACTTCTCTGTGAAATTAAGTATTTAACGAGAGTAAAAATGTTTTCGCAAGAGGTATTTCTTTTCCTAATTTTGACGTCATTTCAGAGTGTTATGTTACAAATAGCAAATATTTACTGTCAAAATATTTTGTTTAGAAAAATAAGGGTGATGACACCCTCTACATATCTTCCTATTTGACATGGACCATTGATTCTGTTTATCAAACATTCTATTTATACATCATAAATAAACGGTTTAAGTATAGATAAATGAAGATAAGTAAAGCAGTGAAAGTTTTGGTTGGCTTAGATTTTAAGAGCTAGTTCCTGAGTTATTTTCAGACTGGTGACAATAACTCAAATATTTTTTAACCAAAAGCTTTCAAAAAATTTGAGTCAATGTGCAGTCATACGATGCACAATACTGTGCATGCGGTTTTTTAAATAATGTACCATTCTTCAGCAAAAAAAAAATAATTTTGCTTCATTTTTTGCTTATTTTTACGATAAAAATCATGGTATTTTAGCGATGAAATCTAAAATACTGTTCAGTACATTTCTACCAAAAAACCCAGCTGGAAATTATAACATATATTATAAGTGTCAAAACTGTGGAGCGAAATGTTGATTCAAGCATTAGGTAGCAATAAAAATTATATTTTATAAATCACTGCAAAACTCGGTAACAAGCCCTTAAGGGAGAAATTTGCGACTGCAAATTTACACTGGAAACCAACATTTGTTTCAATAACAAAAAAAAAAAAAACGAGACATAAATAATGACATTCTTGGCATTTTAATAATAATAATATCTGCATCTGTGAAAATAATTGTTTCCAACATCTTTCACCTTCATTAACTAACGTGCTTGCTCAAACCTCGTGTGTATTGCGTGTTGCCTACACCTGTGAGACTCCAAATTTTCTTAGTATATCTTATAGAAAACACTTCACTTGAGGGTATTGCGGCAACCTACAATTTTTGTTCATTGGAGCCTCTTGCTACAGCTCATGCCAATAAATAGCCAAAAAATGCCGTGGTAAAAATTATATGCTAAATTTGATTGACCAACAACAATATCTAATGAAGTATAAGTGTATTCGAAATCGTTACTTTTCCACAAATCGTAGAACTTGACTGTAACTAATCCACGCCAGGAAATTCTTTCTTTCATCCTCAATACCCTAAGATAATTTTAAAAATATTAATTTCAATGTCAGTTTTCAATCGCGCAAGCAAAAATTACTTTCATTACACAACTTACTCTCATTTTTACAAGGAATCGTCTAGCAAAGTTTGCAACATACTTTCGTGTGTAGGTGACACACACCCATGTATTAAGGCACAGTCGACCGACTGTGATTTTACTGATGGCACTGCTAGTTTGTTGCTGACCCAGAAAAATTATGGCGCTTCTCGTATGGTCCTGTTATGGCTAACTGCTGGCAACAAGACAGCTTGTATGCCAGCTATGGCTTGTTTACGGAACACTGATGAATGTGACTCTTGATCTCGAGGCTGACTGCTGATGGTCCAGAAGTAACTTGAGAACTGTAATTCAGCTGTGGCCACGCACCAGTATACCATTTGTTAGTCTGTGCTGACACGCCACTTGTGTTTGTGTATGAAACGATAAGTATTGGCCTCGCATGGTTTTCCGTACCAATAAAGCAATGCACAATCTGCCGTTAGCTGGTTTACTGCTAAACTGCTGGGTATGGTATGTTCTACTGAGCCGGCCAAGCTATATCTGACTTGCGGAAATGAAACTTTCGGAATGTTGTTTGTGACATATTGGCGGAACGTACATGGCTGTGTGATGGCACGTCAATATTGGTCGTCGTGATGTACACCAGCAATGATTGTAGGCCATGTTAGCTGATTTACAGTTGGCACTGCTGGGTAGCTGCGTAGTTGTTGGCTATGATATTTCTATACTGAGCTAACCAAGCTGACTTACGGAAACGAAACAATTGAAATGTCATTTGTGACACGTGAGTGAAACTTAGATATATGTAGCTGTATGCAATCAAATTGTTGATCATCCACGTGATGCACACCAGCAATGATTATAGGTGATGTGTGCTTCATTATTTTTAGTGACTAGGTAAACAATAATATATGTTTATTCCGCACGCCAAATTTGTCACTAGTACTCTCATGTACTAACACTAACCGCTCGTTTTAATAAAAAGCGAATTTCAGATACCTTGGTATCTATTTTCTTCGGTTAATTTAATGTTGCTTCAAATATTTAAAACGTCAATTATTGTTTTTTATAAGTGTATTACTTACCATAAACAATAATTTTATTTTAATTTGTGGACTGGTTAATTTTTATGATTTTTTGATATTTGGAAACAAACTATTTTTTTCTTTTCAGACTTCTGTGTCAGTAAAATTTTACGTGAATTGTACACCAATTTTTTTTTTTTTTTTTTTTTTTTTTTTTTTTTT
>PNEQ01039818.1:0-20194 GCA_003012365.1 Medauroidea extradentata | reverse complement strand
AATAATGGCTTGTAAACAAATGTTAATGACCGACTAATAACGGGAGCGTTATTACAGGTTGTCGCTTTAGTCGAAATGCGTGTCAACTCTCTCATTTGCTTCCTGTTCAGTTAATAAATCTTTACCAATCACAAGTTTTAATGTTGCATAATACATCGTAATAGCTATTTTAATAAGCCTCATCAAACAAATGTTTTGTTACTATTGCTAAAGACCCAAGCAACTACAACGGAGCGTGGTGATGAAATATTTTATTCACTGGTCTTACATTCGGGTAGACACAGGTTCAACTTTGATAAGACATCCTTATTTCTGTTTAACGTGACCTTATTAAATTACTCCAGGCGAATGTTAGGAATGCAGAATAATAGGTCATTGCTAACATGGTGGTAAGAATAGTCAGGATATGTCTTGTGACGTAGTTGAAACCTTCTTTTTGAGTGTCCTATCATGGCGGTGAGGTGTTTTGAAGTTATGGACTCTTGTGTTTGTGTGTCTCTAAATAATAAAAACACCTCAAGAGTAGTGCCAATTAGCGATGTAAAGATCAAAATTCATCAACTATGACGTTGCTTCGACCGGGAGCATTATTACGAACTTTTTCGCATTGCGATTGGTTAAGAAACAGGCGGTTCCTATAATGGGACTCCCTAAACACCGGTTTCATTTAGCTCCCATACATTACCATAGGCAGAGCCACACCCTGTTTGCTAGGGACCAATAGTTTTTGCGAAAATACTTCTGCACCAAGTTTTTTTTTTTTTCTTTTTTCAATTCCTTACTTGTACACGTGCAGCTCTACTTCCTGAGTAAATGTTTTAAACTCAGACTCATTAAGTTTCTACCTGCTAATCACAGACATGTAGTATCTCGGCTACCTTGCTCTGATTGTCACAGTCGATTCTCGTGTCTCTACACAAAGGTACAGTGCCAATAACAACGGAGTAGAGCTGCATATCTGCTCGTAAAGCACTAAAACAAAGTGGTACAAAAATCTTTTTCGCGAAAAAAACTACGGTCCCTTAGTCATTGCCAGTTCCATCTCCCTGTCTCCTACCTGTGAAAGCCACTTGTGTCTCTAGCTGCACACTATAGGCGGGGCAGTAAAGAAGATGTTCAATGCGGGTGATGCAGTTTTTGGCGTTAAAAATAATGCCGCCTCTCTGAAAGAAGCACTTAATTTGCGCGCAGGATTTTTGTAATACATACAGTACCTAATGCAATAGATCAATATCGCTGAAGAGATAGTACTCATGATTGGATGACATGTAGATGTAAGACACCCAAGAACACAGCTTTGTTTAGACAGATGAGCTCATATCGACATTCCTGACAGATTACATCTGCCCCAACTTGTGTCAACTGATCTCCGGCCAAGTAATTGAATCTTTTGTCATAATTAATTTATCCTGAGATGTTTGGCTGTCCTGATTATTAAGTTCTGTTGTTTCGCTTTGTAGATATTGTTATTGCCGTCAAATGTTGCAGATACTATGACTGCAGTGGTAACATTGGCCTACTCAAAACATTTATTTTGGTGTCACTTGGTGTAGAAACGGCAATTTTTATACGGATGTATCTAACTTAATACGTAGTTTAAAATGTTTAATGGAATCGTTCATTCCTTCGCTAAATTGACCAGGTACAAATATTTTGAGTCAGCTGTTAAAGTTGCACCTGTAGACAAAATACACCCACTTGATGGTGTCACTTTGTGTTGTATCCCATAGCAAAAATTGTTCAACGAAAATATTGCCAACTGACTCATTGCTTGGAGAGCAGCAGCGATGCAACACATAATGTACATTTCATGGCCCCCTTAGAATGCGCATTCCATCGTAGCGCGTAACTCCAGGCATGCTTCGCTTTTTTTGGGGGGGGGGAGGAGAATCAAGAATCTCGGTCGGGAACCTTCCAAACTAATTTTTACATGCGCGCATTTTACTTGATCGAGAACGTTGTTAAATGTTAAGTAGTTCCTGCAGCTGGTATCAGAGGAAATAATACCGTGTTTTAATGTCTCCAAATACATTTGATATTAAAATTCCTTATCAAAATTTGTTAGAACATAGTCAAGTCCTACGAAAATTTACTGAGTAGACGGTATATTTAAAAAATTATTATTTTAACGGAATCGAAGAGGGGCAGCTTTAAAGCGGTTGCTTAAATAAAAAAAAACACAACTGAAATTTCTTACTTGATATAAAAGTAAACAAACTGACTTCCATGAGTTGTGATGAAAATGTTAGTACCATAATGGAATCGGGTTATTAATTGAAAATTAATGGGCTACTTAAAAATATATTTTTTTTTGTGTTTTACTGAAGTGTGTTTTCCCGCTGAAATAAATTGACATCCGTGATTTCTGGCAGTGTAGCTCACTTAACGAAAAAGACTAACTGACTGATATGGCTCAAAACGGGAACAAGTGAATAAGTGTTTCAAAACACGAATTTAATTTTGAAGCATATTGTGTATAGTCTTAAGAGTCTACGTTCAGATTGGTGGATTTATTTCGCCCATGATATTTCCAACATGACACTGTTCAAAATTGTTTATCACAGTAAGTAATTTTAATTTTCTACGTGAAACAATACTATTAGTACAACAAACATAGGAAATGACTCCTTTGGTTAAATTTTCAGAACAGTAGTTGCTACGACGAAACGAAGATTTTTATTTATTGCGTACGTATAGACGGTTCACTTTACAGTGAGCACTATCGAACACTTTTAATAATGAAAAATATATATAATTTGGGCAATAGAAGAAACGTTTCGAGAGTTCTGAAATGTTGACGCCAGTTTTTAGTTACGTGGAAGTTATCGTATTAAAAATACTACAAACGGAGGCATAATGGTTCACAGAAAATTGTTAGCAGTATTCAGTTCATCCTGACCAGCCAATAAGAGACATTTCTTGCTGCGCTTGGACACTCACTACAAAATAAAATATTCCACACCGTTACCTTCTAAACCGCGATCACAGAACGGAAAATTAAATTTGTGCATGTATCACAAAATAGTTGTTAGTTGTCGTCATGTTGCGAACATTTTTGAATGTACAAATATATTAAAATTATAAATAGCGTGCTTACTTGTCATGGTGTAAGTGTGAATAATTTCAATAAATAATTTCTAAGAACTTATAGCTTCAGCTGAGTTTAATAATTCCTAAAACGTATCATTTATAGAAGTTACATAATCGACATAAAAGTTACCTTTTATATTATCATGTGCATACATGTAAATTTTGGCGCTAGTCGTAACGGAATTACGAGAAATAACGTAAGTATATAGAAATGATTTGTAATAATGAAGTTATTTTAAATAATGACACCTCAAAGAGAATAAGCATTTATAGCATTAGATATATGCAGTTGATTGTGTTATACATGCCAATTATGGTTCATATTGTTTATGTGCTATAGTATGTTTTTATTTTTATACAAATTTCGTTTATGGGGAAAAATTTATAAAACAAGAAACTCAGCTGTTTAAAACCTATATTTTAATATAGCCTTCTAAAATATTACTTGCTAGAAAAATATTGCAATTACTTATACAGTAGTTTCCGAGAAATTATGTATATTTTTAAGCATAAATAGATAGCTGTCTTGCAAAATGGTGGATAACCATATTAGTATTTTACTATATTTAATGCATATAATTAACTATCGATGTATACGAAGTTTTGTTGTTACTGATCACACTTTATTATAAATGAATACATAATAGGGCCAACTTATGGTTGCCATTTTGAAAAAAATGTCAAATTAAAGACATGGCTATGTGTTAACGTAAACACACTGCAATTATTTTTATATGACAAATGTTGGTGGTAGTAGTCAGTTGAGTAGCTCCCGAATATGGGAATTATATTTTGTTTATATGTAATACATGGTATCTCAAAATAGCTTATAGGTACAAAACCAATTACCCTAGTGAACTCGAAGATTGCATCACGGACAGTTGGAATATAACGGTGTAAGTCAAGTATTTGCCGAAATATGAACACAAAATCTTAGAATATTCGTTCAGATAAATTTTGGGAAATGGCTAACTTACATCGTAAAACCATTCTGAATTTATAGCTTATATAATAAACTGTGAATGTTTTTAACTTAAGTTTGCTACTTACATGAAATATTAATCTGTTTCTGGTTAATCTATATTCTAAACTGGCAGATGTAGAATTAACTTGCCTATTTTAAGACCTTGAAAAATTTGCTGTCAAAGTATGTGTATTGCTTTAGATATGTAGAGTAGTTTCCATATATTGAAATAAATTATTTGTTTAGTGTTGTGCTAGTTTTAAAAATTCAAAGCTTCTACAATAAATTGTACTCTTTTAAAATCAGGGATTATGTTGTGGGAAATTATAACATTTTGTTTGAATTGGTTTCCTAAACATAACAAAATCTTAATATAATACAATTTATAATTTTAACTGTTAAATTTTTCTAAGAATTGGATTAGTATCTTCTTAAATGTAACAAAATTTTAAATTATTAAATGTTGAGCTATGAAGTATAATATTTTGGTTTGTGTTTGTCTAGTAGTTCCATAAATATTACAAATTAATTACTTATTATATCATGGAGGACGTACAGCATTAACACTTTTGAATTCAAAGCTTGGATGCTTAACTTTAAAATCGTCAAGTCTTGTTTTTTCTTATAAAAACATTCTCCAGACATGGTAAAGCACTCTTAATGTTGGAATTGCTAGCATTTTAGGCATCTATCTGGAAGGGTTGAAAATGTTATGAACGTCGTCTATGTGATAGCTCATAATGGGTACAGTAAACTAGAGCAATGTCCATCAACTCAGTGTATATGTAGTGGAGTAAGTCAGTAAAAAAAAAAAACAATACTGGAGCCGAGTGCCAAACATATTTTACTGAACCGTAACTTAAAGGTGGGTAAATTCTAAACTAAACTGCATAAAATTAATGGGATTTTAAATTGTTTATTGCAATGAGAGATTACAATTAGAATTTATTGGTTTGTGGTCATATGCCATTACTCATGTTTTGCTGATCAAACATGTGTTGAATGACCAAGTACAAAAATTAATAAAAAACCGATATAAAACACACACCCAAAAAAATAGAAAACAAGTAAAGCAATCGCAAAGGAATTCTGTCAGGTTATTTTTTATTGTTTTTAACTTGTGTTGTCTGTTGTTTTTTGTTTGTTCGCTGTTTTTTGTCAATTTCTTTCTTTTTTCATGTTGGTAATCTGGTTCTATATTTGTGTGTCTATTTTTGTCTGGGTGTTGTGTCGATATTCGACTGAATTCTATCTCTAGAATTCTCTGTTGTCTAACAAAACAATTTAAAAAAATAATAAAAAAAGAACTGAATGAATTCCTCTGGGATTGCATTTTTTTCCTGTTTTTTTGTGTGTGTTTTATATTGTTTTTTGTTCTTTTTTGTACTTTTTCATTCAACATAAGTTTGATCAGCCAAACATGAACAATGGCTTACGTCCACAAACCAATAAATTCTAATAAAAACTAATATTTTGAGTGTGTCACACAGACTCGCGCTAAGACAAGAAGAAAGGAAAGCCTTTGTATCCTTCGGTAAACAGTAGGCTAAAAATGTTCATACTTGCCTTGAACACAAACGTTGGTGTAAATGTTTTTAAATTATATGGGAAGAAACAAACTAAATTTGTAAAACTTATTTTCGGCGGGTTTTTCTGATAAGATTAAAATTATTCCAAATCTTTGAGAACTGTTTAATAGTTTAGTATGTAAACAGAAAATATATATTACTCAATTTATTCTCAGTTTATTTAAGAAAATAGAAAAAATTCCACTACGTTATTAAAGTTACTTAAAGTCACTTTTAAAATCTGTTATTATGATAAATAGGCTACACGTAACTGCCTCTAGCTTCAAAATCCGCTGATGAAGTACTGCTGTGTCGTGTCGAATGTTAGTTTACAATTTATTCGGACCCATGTCGCATTATTGCAGGATTTCATTAATTAATTATCCCGATATCCAGTGGCGCGCTAAATTTTCGGATCATGCGTGTGCTTCTATCGTTCCTCCGCGAGGCGAGATAAGCCGAATTCATATTTCAAACGCCCGCGAAATGTTTTAATCATTTCATTAACATCTCATATTACTGTCGTGACAGGTTTCCGCGTATTAACACAGCGATGATGGCGTTCATTACTCAGCAAGCCCAAGTTGTGCAATACCGTCGCAAGTACTGTTTCCGTTGCTTTGACGCGCCCCGTTTTGCACTTCTAAACGTATGACTTTAAACTTGATTAACTTTCGGCTTTGACATTTATTAATTTAGCTTTCAATATTATCTTATGTTGAAAAATATATATTACGAATATTTTATAGACAATTTAAGAAAATACGTTCTAAGTCTACGACGTAAATCTACATGCCATAGTAACTATTTGCGAAAGGGCATGATAATCGATTCATATAAGCGCGATTTAGCATTAAGGATGCCGCCAAACGGTGTGAAGAGATTAGGCCGACCGAAGTTGATTCGAAAATGTCTCAACTAGGTTGAAAGAATAGCAGTCAAGGTATTTTTACACTTGTGAATACAAATTTTAGGCCCTCCAGTAATTTCATAAGTATTACTCGTTGCAATAATCAAAGTTGAAAGTGGATGTGTCGACGATCCTTTTACAAGGTTTCACTTAACTTGCTTTGTTCGCATGTCTGTCTTTCCTGTTCAAAATTTGTAATCTATTTTTCAAGCACTTTCTGGCTTCCATTCACAGAAAAATCGGTTTTGTGGTGACTGCAAAACATTTTGTCAATATCGACCTCACCAAATATTTTTGCACTGATTACAAAATTTTTTGGTTGTCACTGCAAAACGTTATTGGGGACAGCAAAAAATTTTAGTAGTCACCACAAAAAATTTTGGTAAGGTCCATAATGACAACATATTTTGTAGTGACTAATAAGTATTTTTTTCAGTGTTTGAGCTGAAATTTGCCATAACTGTGAAACATCCGTGACAAAGAAATAATACGGTGTCATGGAGCTGGTCTGATGATGGACCCGGAAGTAGACTTTAGGAACTCGACATAACACAACATAACCCCATCATGTACGAAGTGGCATCGCAAGTATTATAGTCATGGTGTCCTGGGTCAGGTAATTCAGTCGGAAGAGGGCAGTATAAACTCCTCGACGACAGGACATAATACCATCGTGTTTAGACTTTTTTTTACGTTCACGATATTCCTATGTGGTGCACGAGGCCTGATGATGGACTTTGAAGTTTGCCAGAGGAGCATCTCGATGGTGGTGTTACTCGTGACAGTAATCAACTTCCCAAACTTTAAGTGAAATACATTCCAAGAAGCTGGATGGCAAGAGCTAGCAAACAGACGCATGTCACTAACGTACCAATATTTAATGACCTTCAAGTTACATGTGGCCTTAATCTTTTAATCATCCTCCATTCATATTTTCAAAATGGGGGTCATTTTCTATTTAACATAATTTTTCACATCTCAGGAATTATTTGACTGAATTAAATCAAATAAACAAGGACACTTATTCTTATAAGAAAGCTATATTTTCTTTGGCATAATTGTTTATCCTGTGTTTAAATATTTATAAATGCAGTAATTTTTTTAGTTTTACATAACTGAGAATTTTTTTCCTATTGTTTTAAAATCTTTGTGCACGTACATGACTTGCTATGTTGATATTACGTTCTTTGCTTCTATTTTATTCAATTATTTAAAATGGTAGTATTTTTTTTTTAATTTAGAATAATTTACATATTTAAAGAAATATTTTTTCTCAGATTTTATTTAGCTTGAATTATTTATGAATTTAATTTTCAATCCTTTTGGCCACCAGATCGTTACATAGCTGTCCTACAACATTGGAAACGTCAAAATAATACACTCATAAAATACAAATACAAAAAAAAAAGATAAAAATATATACATACTTACAATGTGTCATAAAATGTACTTACTATTGTACATAAAAATTACAAATTTTTCTTGGTCTTCGTAAAATATTTCTCAATTATGTAAAATGAATTTTTTTAGAAAATGTGATTTTTCATACTTTTTAAATATTTTAATATTTGTGTTACTTAATTTCTTTAAACAACTTTGCAGAGTATTAAAAGTATTTGGAACATTTCCATTTCCCTACCCTTCCATTCCGCCTATGCTACATATATATTTTGCATGCTCATAAGAACTTAAGGGCGCCTCCTACCTGCGTGTCATGAGCTCAGAAACTGTAACAACGAGCCCAGAGCCAAACAAGCGTGCATGATTCCCGCCGATCCATTTCAACTACGGAACTGTAAGCTGTGAACATTATAATTTAATGGTGAAAAGTCTGTACTGAATTTCAGAGCTCGTTTCTATCTGGGTTTACATAAATCCGGTTAGAACGTTTTAAAGCATTTCAGCTGGAAAAGGGTGTATTTTTTTTACGTTGGAGGCCTTTGAAGCAGTGTCTTTAACCATCATTGGGACTTAACTGTGAATTTCCGTCCTTGCCCAAAGAGTATTTTCTGGTCATATATCGTAACAAAGTTCGCATGTGGAATATAATAAAAATGTATTTCCTTTCACATTACATCTCATTTGTAGCGCGAGGTAGACGGCGTCTTTACGTCCTAGGTAAACAGTGATAGTAAAATCTCTCCGTTGCACACCTCATAGAGAGGATTTCAGCTAATTACAGGTCTGAAACAGTCATCCAAGTAGCTCCTTGAATTCCTATCCCTGAGTACGATACATTGCTTTACAAATTTACAATTTGCATAGCTCCCGCAATTAAAATTAACTAGCAAATATTTGTCTGAATAATACAAAATAAATATGTGATGACGCAGTAAGACATTTTATTACCTGAGCAAAACACGCGACGCCACACCTTCGAATTCAACGATGCAGAAAAATGTGTCGTTTAGTTGACAAATTAACTCTGGCAACAATTTTGACTAACACAGCTGTAGAAAATTTGTTTGGAAATAAACAAATGTCCAATTTGTTTATCGAGCTAAATCTTAATTTTCGTTGATGCTATAATTATATTACATTAGTTTACAAAATTTTGCCACTCTCATGAAAATTATTATATCAGCGTTCTTCATAAACGTGTCTCATTGAGATTCATTCAGAAATAGAATTCGCCAACATTTTTTTTATGAAATTGAGAAAAAATACATGCTTAGCAAAATTCAATGAAATTTGTGGAATTTATTTATTAGGAACCTTTGAATTCAAACGATTGATTTGGCTGTGATTGCTAATGTACGGTTTTGAGGCTCAAAGATTTTAGATTTCATATTAGACAATAGTCATATTTTATACAATAAAATAATTATCGTACTGTCACGTAAATTTTGAAAGTTAAGTGTGACCACACAAACACATTACTGAATTTCCATAAAGACATTTTGTTTAGCTCAAGTAAACGTTCTTCGCCGTTTATGTATGCAGATGTAATAATTGTTGTTTTTGGAACTGTTTTACTTAAAGATAATATAAATTTGTGGATTACATTCAAAACCCTCTCTGTTTATGGACAAATGTCCAAAGCAGAAAACGTAGGCGTATATATGAGTTGTGAGCGTAGGGTTTTAAATCTACCCAGTCTTTTGGACCATATGATATGCTGTCACGCTGTTGGAATGGCTATTGACGATTAATAATTAGATTTCAAACCTAAGAACCATAACATGCATTGAAAACATTCGTGTTTAGCAGAACGCCCGCAGCACAGCATTTACTTGTATCGGACAGGGCGTCACCCGGATTAAAACTGCGGACACTAACGAAATGTCCGTGGTGAAAAACAGTGTTACCAAAGTACGCACAAAAACCATTCACAAAGTTACTTAACTTTCCAAACTTGCGTCTTTTATCTTAGCATTTACACTTTGAACAATTTAGCATTGACAGATTCATTGATCTGACATTCTGTTGATAAATTAATACGAATGTGGCAGGAGTATAAAAATCATGACGCATTTTGCAAACGGCTGACTCTCATGAAATTTTTTCTAAACACTACCATAGTACGGGAACATATTGGACTTTTAAAAGCCAAATCTGGAGCAACTGAATTCAAAACTACATGTGCTGCACCATCAAGTGGTCAGCTACTAGTATATATTATTTGTATTCCCGTAAAATATATTTGTATTGGCAGCCGGGAAGTCTACAAACACAAACACCATTTATATTAAACGCCGTCCCTAGCAAATAACCTAGGATAAACCATTCAATACACATTTGTGTTATGAAGTAGGGGGTCATATTGAGTAACGAGGATTATTCTATGCAGGAAAAATTTCAGGTCAAAGTAGTCAAACAGTTACATGAGTAGAATTTTTCAAGCGGCCGACTTTCAATATAAACCTGGTCATGTGGCATAGCACACTTATCTTACTCTAGCACGTAACTTATTATAATCACTTTATGAGGTTAATGTGTGTGAGGAAAGAATCAGCTCATAACAGTTCAACGTAATTAATTGTTAACGAAGGAAATTAAATATCCACACCGAGACTCCGCGAACATAATATAAATGTTCACGTGAAATTGGTGGCTAGAAATTCACGTTAATTTTTAGTACTAAATATTATTTTTAGTACAAAATAATCTGTGTGCATTTAATATTACATAAACGAGAAGAAAACAATCGGAGATTAAAAAACGCAGAAATATTATTTCTCGGTAGCGGCATCATTAACTTCCAGATAGGGTTTCCGTTAAATTAAATTGTCAACAACAGATCCCGTGCTGAAGGGAAGAGGAGGGTAGAGTAGGGGAGGGTGGAGTTGGATGGGGAGTAAGCCCAGACATCAAAAGCCGCGTTCCCCTGCGGTGAATACCTACTGCTCTGTATTGTGTCGGCGCGGGCAACTCTGTTTAGCTAGTTTGCAAACAAGCTGGTGTAAGGACCGGATCTGTCCTACCATGAAAGTGGTCTGGTCGGCGGGAGGGAGGGGTGATAGTGTACTTGCAAACACTGCTGTGTACACTCCTTTGATGGCCTTACCTGTGTTTGGTCAATTTTTCCCTCGAGTATTCCTGAACTACAGGTACAAACGCTGTGAGGAGATTCCCTATCCAAAATGAGATAGAAAACCATACATGAGCAATTTCGTTCCCATGAGGGAGATATCCGCCGTAAAGAATGTAGTGAACAAATGACCTTTTGCAAGTTGTTCGTGCGCCAGCGAAGGTTTCTGCCATTTAGGGTGATGTAGGGGGAAGTAGTTTGGGGGGGGGATGGAGAAAAGGAGCACAATGTGATACCAAAAAAACTAAAAAATAAAAAAAACTTTAATGAGTTGTGCGTGCATCCACAAAGTTTACAACCGAAAAAAAAGAGATTAAAATGTGGTATATGGGAAGAATGGGATAACCAAAAAAAATTATCTTGAAAAAACAATTGGTGAGTTATTTGTGCGCCCACGAAGATGTCCCCCAAAACAAATAATACTTTGGGTGAGGTGGGAGGCAAAACTGAGTACAGCGGCAGAACAGGGTGCCTAAAAAAATTGTTGCACAATTTTCCTTTTCAAAATATTTCTAATAGTGACATTAATACCCTTGACCAAATTTCCATCCATTTAGCACTTCATTTTTTTATTTCAAAATTATTATCGCATTAAATTGAAAACGCCGCATACGAAGTTGCGGGAACCTACTAGTTTAAAATATTAAAATGGTCGCTGTTATGAAAATATAAGCACAGAGGGTATGAAATACACAAAAATTAATTCAGTTTTCTAATTAGTAGAGGCGTACCAAGTATTAAGAAAATATAGAAATTGCTCTCTGGAAAAAAAAATATTAAAATAGGATGAACGAAATACACAAAAAATTAATTAACTAAGTTACGCATGTGTGCCAAGATTAATGAACTTCGGAAAATTATATCATCGCGTATGTTATACTATGCTAAAAATATGAATTTGGCTACCATTGCAAAAATATTAATATATCACATACGAAATACACAAAAGTCAAGTCAATTTTTCAAACAGTAAATGCGTACCAGAAATACTATGCAAAATATATAAAAACCAACCATATTGAAAAATATGAACCCAAGATAAACGAAATAAACAAAAGCTCACCAATTAGTATGTGTGTATTATCTTTGATGAAATTCGGTATAGTATTTCCTTAGAATGTGAAAATATGCTAAAAATAAAACATGTTTGCCGATTTGAAGATATAGTCAAAGTGTGTATCAAACGCACAAAATATACGTATTCTCAGTATGCAGTATATGTGAACCGAGTTTGATGAAATTGGGAGAAATATTTATTAACATTTGACGTATTTTAATAAAAATTATGAAAATTACTGCATTTTTAAACTACGCATATAGCATAAACCATAAACGTAAAGTCATGTAACTTTACTAGGTTCTATGTGTGGACCGAGTTTGATTAAAGTGTAAAATACGGTTTCTTAGATATCAAGTGCCACCGAAAAATTTTCACATGTCATCCTTTTAAAATGTGAATATGGCATAAACGAAACACAGAAATCAAGTCAGGTTACTAAGTAAATACTATATGTGAATCGGGTTTGCTGAATTTCGGACCGTGGGTTCAAAATTTTATAGGAACACACACACAGACACACACATAGGCATACATACACAGTCACACACACAGACACACAGACAGGAAAGTGATCCCCTAAGGCAATTTTTCCTTCGGAAAGTGGGCTTTAAACTATCAAGCGTGGCCTTAAATACGACCATTTATTGCGAGAGCATTGTGACACTCTGGTCTATAGAATTTATGTATACGTACGTACATATATGAGCGTGTATAAATACCGGTAAAGTTATTTTATTATACACTTAGAACATTCGATAGCTACGCTCAGTATCTTATCTTACTCTAGAATATGTTATTGCTGCAGGTGTAAAATCTGCATTTGCGTACAAATGGACCAAATGACTAGGTTAAATCCATGAAACAATACATAATTCTTGTTTTGTGAAAAATTTAAAGGAAAATTCTTATGAAATAAGAGCTTTATTATTGACTAAACACATTCTACATCATTACCAGGTAAACATTTTTTGTGTTACACATTCAGTGAACGAATGTGTAGGCCTGAATTATTCCGTTAGAGTATTTGCGAGATTTTTAACATAGCAGCAGGGATGTTTATAAACACAACTTCAGAAAAAACGTGGTTAAGTTTGTCACATCATGTCTTGCTTAATGTTCTCTCTTGTGTAGCCATTGAAACTTGAATATCTTAAAACACGTATCCTTGACGAAAAACTTTAAATTTGTGGGTCCTTTTTATTGTTTCATATAGGTACGTCGATAAAAACTTTGAAATTCAAATTACATATATTTGTTCAATACATGCAACAAGGCATAGATGAGCTAGCAAATGTGATTACTTAAGCAGAGAACTTTCCGCTGAAATTTCTGTGTAAGCTAGTATCCCAGCGTGAGAGTACCCCGGATCACGGTAAAAATGTGAATGTAGTTTGAAATTTATTAAATCTTTCTCGGCGGGCTTTGAAAATATAACATTAAACACAATAACCGTACCGGGCTTCGAGAAAGTAAAGCGTTCAAAAAAATTTCGACAATCTCATTAAAAATTCACTTGTGATTTCGCTTCTCGTGGGTAGCAGTCTGTTTGATATGCAGAGTTAACAATGACTCCCACAGTGTGGCAATCTCATCAGACTGCTCCTGCTGCTGAACGTAGAATTAAACCTCTGTGAATATACGATTTGTCTAGTAAGTGGGAGGTAACAACTGAAGCCTTACGTATGTTACCATTCCGTGATATTTTAATTGAATTTAAGTTCGTTAATTAATGTAAGAATGCTCGTGCTAATGTGTGTGGTTCTTATTAGACTTGCCTACGAAATAATCATAAAATTTAAGCAGACTTTGGAAATGACAGTTTAGCTGTCGTCTCAATTGTTCGTGATTCTTTACTAGATTTTTAAAAAATGGCAGGTACTTCTTTGTACTTCTTCAAAACTCTAGAAAAGTACAATCATATGTCTCGTAAAATTATTTATTTTTTATTTAATTTGCAACTTAATAATAATAATAATAATAATAATAATAATAACAATAATAACAATAATAATAATAATAATAATCAAAGACAACAGAACATTAAAACACTTAAAAAAAAAGAATAATGAGAGAAGTAAATATGATATCAAATTACAATAAGCATGAGTATTACCATCTAGAAAATAAATTATTCCTGATTGATATTAAATTGAGACACAATACAAAATTGTGTTTTAAGTACGGAATCGTTATATCTGAACAATTATGAAATAAATAGGAAAGATAAAATTAATCATTGCAATAATATTTGGAAAACTTTGTAGTCAACCGAAATCACAGGTTTGTCAGCAATTATTACAGTTTACAACCTCTCGCACGAATTTAGCTGTAATATAACTAAATTTATAAAAAAATTACGTTATAGAAAATATAGGAAAAAAATATAAACAGTTGAAAAGTTAAATGGTAAATTGCGAGGGTAACAGTTTAAAGGATGAACGCGCAACTCTCGTGCTTTAACTTAAAGTTATTGCATATAATTTTTTTCTACCTTTGAAACAATTTCGGTATTTTGACTATAATAAAATTAATACTTTAAATGTCTTTTTTTCCCCCATCGGAAGTTCAAATGCAAGGATATGCTTGTAATGCTAAAAACATTTACTTCGTATTAAAAAAAACAAGCGTGTTAATTTTACAAAGAATTTCCTTGCTTGTCCTGATATTGATAGCGGTTTCAGATGTACAGCGGTTGGCATAAGTGCTTATCTTTCTAGGTAAGTTGGTGCTGGAATCTATTTGTTATGTTCTATGGGAACGGTAGGGGGTTTATGGAGGTCTTGGAGGATATAGTTCGATGGATTTGCTTGCAAAAATACAACTTTATTTTATTCCATGGATTTTGCTTGCAACAATTCAACTTATTTTTAGAATGCACTAGCTGTTACCCGCAACTTTGTTAGTTGTATTTTCAATTAAATACGTAAATATTTCTGAAACAAAACTGTTTGCTTAGAGCTAAATGGAACAAAATAATGTTAAGAGTCATCAATATCCATTTCAGGAACAGTTTGAAAAGGAATTTTTTTCATAGATTTTTTTTTTTAATCCTGTTCTGCCGCTGTAAACCGTTTTGCTTCCCACCGCCTCTAAATTACAATTTGTATCGGTACAAACCTTCGCGGGCGCACGCCAAACCCACCAAAATTTTTTTATTAAATTATTATTATTTTTGGGGCGTACCCCTACACCCAACATTCACCTCCTCCCTCCAAAAATTAAATTTTTGGCAGAAAACTTTGCTTACGCACGCAAAACCACTTACGAAAGTTTTTTTTTTAGTTTTTTACTAAGTTTTTCGTGTATCCCGTTCTGCATCTCTACTCAGTTTTGCCCTCCTGCTTCACAAAAACAAAGTTGGCAGAAAGCATCGCGAGCGCACGTACAACTTCTGTTGCGTCTCTCTACCTCGTATTACTTCACTCGCCAATTCTTTTTTCGCTTAAATATTTGTTGGTACACGCAAATCTTACCAAAATGGCGTCGCTATTGGATAACTGAAATATAAAATATAGAAGACGAATAAACAAACAATATTTGTTATGATATAATATAGAAGTCCGCCCGCAGCATTTGCCGCGTGTATTACTCGTAACAGCGAACATTTACTTAAATTGAAGTACCTCTTTGTACGCCAGATTAGTACTACGGCCATCAAGTGTAAGGATAACCAAGCTGCAGGTTCAGCTTACTTTGCAGCAGGTTAAGTATCTATAGCTGACCATGTAGAAAACTGTCCTAAACCTATTACTGCCTCTCTTACGACTGTCCCGAGTCTTATTTATACTCATATCAAAACATACGAATACGAGAGCGTATTTGGATTGTAAAAGTAGGACAAGTGGTACGATGACTCATTTATCTCTAGCACGACCATTGATGACGTGCCCTCAATACGTACGGTCGAAAGTTCATTGAAAAAAAATTCAGTTACAGGGCACATAGAGGTTGTACAACCATACGTAACTATATTATTTTAGAATGTTAACTTCCTTATAAATTAATTCACTATGCATTTTCTGATCGTCTGCTTTGAAATGTTTACAGAGGCTAACGTTTCTTCACTTACCCGGGTATTTGAGAGTAATTTTATCAGTATAAAAACTGAGATAATTATTTTTCGTATTTACGTAAGCATCATTCTGAAGCAAAAAATCTCCAAATCTCAGTTGGTTAGGCAGATATCATGGGGCAGCGAAAAACAAATTTTACGTATTTTCTCCCCTTAATTGATCAAACCTCACAAAATGGTACCATCACTTGTTAAACATTTGAATAAGTATCCAATTAAGTGGAAAATCATGACGAAAAACTATTGAGTCAAAGAGAAACCAACGATTCATATAAAGACAGATTTCATTCTATCACTACCCTAAGAGTTCGGATTTAGAAAAGTTCTGAAATAAGTTTACGGACTTTTACATATTTATCATCAAAAAGCGAGAAGCAACTCTATCTCGACTGGTTCGGTAGCACTCATGAATTTATCTATCACACATGTAGTGTCTTTTCACCCCCTTAGATTTCAAGTTTTGAAGAAAACCATTTTAAACAGTTAAGGTTGCTGCGACAATGTATAGACGGTTAATTTAAAATCCCTTTCATCCCACTTTATTACTTTTCACTCTCGTATGTGTCATATTTAAAAAGAAATTATATTTCAGGTGTTAAGTAAGTATTAATCTTAAACAAATATCGCATCGATACCAAAAATTCAGTGGGATTCATACATATTGATCACTAATCAAAAACACATTATACCTTCTTTTCATCTTTGGAGTCTAATTTGGAAAATATCCTGAAGTAGTATTTTGGGTCTATACGTAATGATCGTTCTGAAGCAAATAGAACTTCGATATTTCGACTGGTTCGATAGCAATGGAATAAAAATCGAAAATACATTTCACAGCTTTTCACCCATTTAAATAAAGAATTTCGAAACGGCTTGTATTCTAAGATATTTGTATACGTATGTAATTAGATTAAAAATCACGATGATAGCCCATTGGATTCTAGCTTTACAGATGATTAATAAAAACATATAGTTCCCTTTGTACTCCTTGCGAGTCAAAATTAGAAAAATCCTAAAACCACTTTTTGAGTATTCATGTAAGCATCATACTGAAGTGAATAGCAACTATCTGTACCAAAAGGACCAATTATTAATCGAAGACACATGTATGGTTTACACCCCCTTAAAGGCTGAACATCGAAAATCCCTTACATTTGCTTATAAGTATTGTAATGTATTGTGGGGTGATATAAAGTTTATTATTTATTTAATAAACAGGAGCTGAAACACAGAAACTTCTGTCGTACGGATAATGTCTCTATTAAACTACTGGCTTACCTATCAGAGAACAAACCTGTATGCTACAGATTATCATAGACAATTTATTTGATTAAAGAAAAAATTTTATAAATACAATGGTTTTATATTCAAATATTTTGGAAGTGTCGACGGAAGCTTACATGTTATGAGAAATGAAACAAGAAATAACTAAAGAAATAGAAAGAAAGGGCCGTAACTCGGTACGTCAGAGTGGCAACCCGTCCTCTCCTGGATTTCGAGCTAGGCAGGATGACGTTCGAAGGCTCCACAAACTAGTTCACTGGTTTTCATGTTAGTACATCTATTGTGTCGCAGGAATTCAACGTTTGTCCCAACCAGCTGCCAAAGAGTGGTTTTCATTGTGGAGTAATTTTATGCACAGCTTATAGGTTGAATGATTAGGCTTTTGATGTACACTTGAATTTTAACTAAGAGCCTCGTCGATGATTTTACCGCGTATTTCGTATCAGGATGAAATCGACCTTCCCGAAGTTTTCCGCCACTCAGAAAACAATCAGAAATCAATCACTTCTGATGGGAAGTACGCTGGTCGCATCGCTAGTCTCGTACTTCCTTCCTTCTCTGGGATTTCGGATGACGACTGGATCGTCGGTCCTTGAACCCAAAGTTGACGGCAGGCATGTCCTTTCCCTCTTGATGTTGAAATCGTTATCTCTTGTTGCAAAAATTTCAAAAATCAAACTGGCGCGAGATGTCTGTGACCACGGATGAATTAAATATTTACCATATTATTGTGAATATTTGACCATAGACATTTAGATATGTTTTCTGTAACTTGTGCATTTTGTTGCGTCACAGTATTATTATGATTGACCGGATGAATTAAAAATCACGACAAAAGGCCGTTGGGTTCTGGCTTTGTAGAAGAATATTATAAAACACATTTCACATCTTTTCACCACACTAGGGGACTAATTTCGAAAAATTGCTCCTTAGTACTTGCCTACGACGTCAATGGAAGCAACACCAAAATTTTTTTATGTTCTAGGTCCAGCGGTTTGGGCTGCAGTTTTATATGCAATTCAGTTAGTAATTCAGACAGTGAACTCTTTTATACTTAAAGATTATATTGCTTATATTACTTTTTATTTGTCATTATTGTCTTATTGTATTGTCGGCATTAGCAAATGACAGAATGTAACCAAACTGTAGACGCTACGTGTAATTTCTTCTTTCATTGTCACCTTTTGAATTTTAACTTCGTTTATAACTATAACAGGATTCTCAGAAATCGGCAAAGTCTGGAAATCGTCATTTCATAATTTTAAAAACACGATTCAGACTGAAAAATAATAATTTATATAACAGTTATATTAAAATTTACTACCAACTAAAATAAACTGTGCGATTAAAATCACACTTCAAGGAATATGCAGCTGTTAAGTGCGTGCTTATTCCAAAACGTTTTTGTCAGAAATAATAATAATTGTAGGTTAATTTTGAAGAATTCGATTGCAATCATTCTGCGTGGAATATGAATGATAAATTCTATTATTATTTATGTCAAGCAGTTTGCCAAGACTATATCATATTCTTTCTCGAAAAGAAAATTTTAATAACATAATTTGAATAATTTTTATGGCTTAAATACAGAAAGGTACAATGAAATTGTCTAACACACCCTCTTAAGGGCTTTGTTAATCACTTGTGATAAAGGTAAGAATGAATCATGCAATTCATAATGCGTCGCGTCACACTGTGGCGTATCATCACCAAGTTGTTAGATTTACCATCACCCCAGTCGGGTTTTCCGAACCGTAGTGTCATAGTGGTGCGGGGGCAGGGGCGGCCTCACTTCGATAACTCGATTTGCCTGATTGGTTAAACCAATGTGCGGCTGTCACGCGGCGCCCTGGATAGCAATTGGCTTCTAATCGAATGTTTAACAGACAAAGCGGAACAATTAATCATTGCTTCTGTGGTTAAACTGTTTTGGTGAAATATACGTTTTCCTTCTTATTTACGTGTTTATTTACACTTCCTAATAAATAAATATTTATATGTGTGTATGTGTATATATGTGTGTAGCCTATGTTATGTATGTGATCGATAAACTCCGACACCGTTTGACAGATCACCATGAAATTTTGCACATGTATGTAATTTTTCAGTAGAAGGTTTTTATACTAACAATTTTACACTAAATCGTCGTCTCGCAGCTAGATGGTGCTGCAGCGCATCAACTTCTAAACCCAGCTTCCTCTATTGGCATACAGGGCATAAAGAGATAAGTGTTTCGAAATTCAACTGACATCCATATATATATACATATACATATATGCACATACACTGCGAGGACATCAGCTGGGTTCTGCTCTTATGGTATAGTTACTAATGCAACAAGTAGATCTATACAGAACTAATCAGCCTACTTTCCTTTAGTGTATATTTTGATAACAGAAATGTTTGCTCAAGGGCTGTAGTGGGAGGAGTTATCCTAGGATTTTAGAACACAGAGAAAAGAATGCCAACGAAAGCAATATGATGAAAAACTCAAAAATTAGTAAACATACTGCAATATTTAAATTTTGTGTAGAATTATTTACTTGCTTAGATAACGTTAAGAACATCTCTGGTGATTAAACTTGAAATTTGCTGAACAGCAGTATTTTCTATGAGAAATTGATATGAATATTTACTGAATGATATAAAATATACCAACATGGATTTTCGGAATTTATCGTCACTGTCATCTACTAACCAACTCAGATTATCTTT
>PNEQ01039817.1:45838-56635 GCA_003012365.1 Medauroidea extradentata | reverse complement strand
ATTCGATAAAAATTATTTGAAGTAAATTGAAATACAAGTGTTCACAGGAATCTCTGAAAATAAACTTCCAGCATTAGGGCGCTTCCGAACTCAGAGCTGTAACGCGAGCAAGGATAGTGATATAAGCTATATGTTAATTAGTATTCTACGTGACTCGGTACTTGTCTAATCTACGTACATCCCACCATTAATTGGTCTGTTTTCGGTGAGGCCCACACTGCTACAAGATTTTTTAGAGCTTTTAAAAAATACTATGAAAGTACTCGAAAATGTTTCATAAATATTTGCCTGTAATTTTATTCCTACAGCAATATTATCCTCTCCTAAATGAAGAAATGTTTTAGAGCTTTTAAAAAATACTATGAAAGTACTCGAAAACGTTTCATAAATATTTGCCTGTAATTTTATTCCTATAGCAATATTATCCTCTCCTAAATGAAGAAATGATTTCTGTCCGATAGCGATATCAATAAAAATGATAGCACCGCCTAACATTATTTAACTTGTAAAAAAATTTTCTTGATCATGCCACGACTCTAGTAGGCAGCGCACTCAATGAACACTATCTTGTCCATTACTGTAAATTCAAATATTGACAGCGTATCCGTCAGTCGCACTGTAGATCTATGTCAATATTTCGACCAAAAGGTCACACACGGCAGTTTATCAACTCACATTTCACAGGTTTTGCCGTTTACGAACAATATTTCATTCAGTACATGAAAATACAACACTAAACCACCTACGGACTTTTAAACTATGTGAAAACGTAAGTCACTTTCAGCATATTTTAAAATGTCAGTGATAATTGTATTTTTTTGCAGTTATATAGTCTTTACTTATTTCTCATTTTGTGTGGTAAACTGTGTTTTAGTTATTTTCGTAGAATTTTTATGCTAGGCCTAGCAGTCTGTGATTTAATGTAATGTTTTATGTATGTATATCAGAACTATGATTTAAAAAATGCTAATTATCACTACAAATCGGTAATTCAAAATTGGCAAAATTATTTTATGAATTGTAGACAGTATATAAAACAAAGCGAGAACCCATCCTGATCATAAGTTTAAGTGTCAATGATGTCGAGAACGAGCAGAGGGAAGAGGAATGTAGCAATAATTTGACCTGTCCACCGCGCCGAACCAGGTACACTGCGACGCTCGGACTGCTCTAGTGATCCAACGAAATACGCTAACTTGTTCACTGACATACCAATAGAAAGTTGAAAGAATGGGCAACAAAATATAATTGGCATGTTTTTCACGTAGACGTTTAGTTTTGCTGATAATCGTTGTCGAATTTCCACAACATTGATAAAATAATACATTCTTTCATTTTGTTGTTTTACGGTGTATAGTTAACTTAACATTTTTAGGTATTTCTTAACATATTTACGTAGAACAGAGTTTCTAGATTATAACTATTTGTTTTAATTGTACGGTAAAAGTTACGCCTCGTGGCAGCAGTTTAGTATAACGCTGCACTAACGCATCACTTATGACTTTGTTGCACGATTTTGATGTGACGCACACGGATTTGAGCGGTTAAGTTTTGATATGTTATTAAGCATGCTCGACTGTGTAAGTGAGCCAAAATTCAGCTTTGGACAAATTTTTTGGAGGTTAAAACCTTTGATTCCTGGCCTATACGACATACCGACCCCCACGACCTAACCCCTGCTAGAAGCTTCGAAACTAAAATCGCGGTCAACACACAGGCCAGACAAGTTTTTCTAGGCCCGAAGGCCTCGCGGACCCTCCCTTCTCCCGCACTAGAACTGCTATTCTTGCGAACAGACTAGTGCTCCGCACTTGATCTTGATTTCCGCTACTTAACTTGTTGTGACTGGGTTGTTTGGTGGTTGTCACTAGCGGTAGGTTTTCTTAATTTGAAAAACTTGTCCTCCTCCCCTTTATTGTTGTACTCTACCATCCTAGTGGTTTTACCCGAGTACTCCAATGAAAGGTTCACTGGACTATATTTATGCATGGGGGGATGGGTGCGGTTAGCCGTCTTCCCATCCTTACCCATGCATCTGAGGAGGTGGTTATCTTTTCCAGAATTTTCCCTACCTCCTGAGCTAGTGGTGTTCTACATGGTATCCTCTGAAAGGTTTGCTGTAGTCAAATGTTCTTCTGCCAAAGGTCTTTATGGCATCTCTTTTAGCCTTTACCATGTCTAGCTCTTCATTTCGTTGTATTAAGGCTGTCTACACTAGGTCTTTTAGCAGACCCCGCTCTCTCGGCAAGTTGTTGACTGCCAATAGTTGTCTGTCTGCATACTCAGGGTGAGGGAACAGTATATGCTCGCCTCCTTCTTCTTCTCTGAGTAGGGTAGCCATGGCTGCTGTAAAGATGCGTGGCTCCTCTAGCCGTCTGATCCGTTCAGCTCTTTCTGCTTCCTCGTAAATTGTGAGGGGCGGTTGTCTGCTCCAGTTCTCCCGAGCTGGTTTCCGTGGCTCTCTTGGATGCTGTCCTTCTTCTTCATTTAAGACGAAGAAGAGTTCTCCGTCCACTCTCTCCACCTGGTTCCACAGCTCCTCATTAGAATATTCTTTCTGCTGAGGATTGTCTTGAGCCTTGTTTGTTTCGCATCTTTCCACGTTCCTGCGAAATCTCATCATTATGAGGCGTCTGTGGTTCCTCCTCATTCTGTTCCTTCGGTAATTTGTAATTCTTCCCCAGACCCTTGCTAATGTAGTTCTTACAAATACGACAGGTTGCCACCAAAAGGGCCATTGGCTGTTGCTCTCATCAGTTCTGTTATTGGTTGTGTCAGTCATCAGGGTCTGGGATATTTACCTGGTCCTCCAGCCAGGTGTCAAACTCTATTAGTCTGCCACAGATCTTTCTTGCCATATTGTACACAGGCCAGACAGTGCAAAGTGGTCTGACGAGTTTCCCCCACTTCTCCCTTCAAGGACCGAGTCGTCTGTGACCGAGCCCACCCACCCTCACTCTCGCCATGTGACAGCTGAAGACAGACAGCAGGGACTATGTAGTACCAAAGTTTGCCACCACGGCTGTTCCAATACGCTGAGCGCTGTCATCGCTTGGAGGGGAGCGCAACATAGACCCTCTCTTCAACAACGCCCAGAGGCGAGTGTGAGATATTCTGAAGCGCGGTTGTTAATATAGCAAGTTCACGCGTTCTGTGACGTGTTCCACGTGTTCGTGGAAGGTATGCGAGCCACTTTTGACTTACCAAATTGAAATTACTGACATGTCGATCTGACAACGCCTTGGAACAGCCTTAAGCAGGTGAAATGCCGTAAAATGTGTTTTTCATTAATCGGTGATTTCTCCTTTAAAATGTTGCTTAAGTAAATATCTAAAAAGTATTTTTAGAGTTATTCGAAATTCGTCCTTGAGAGTTTTTAAAAAAATAAAACCTGTTTTTAGTTAATCCCGTTTATCTCCTAAACCAGTGAGAATATTGAAATGGTTTTAGGTCTAAAATAAATATTACGTAAATATCAAAGAACGAATTTCAGGATATTTAGAAATTCGTCCTTGAAAGCTGTTAAAAAAATTTAATGTGTTTTCAAATAATTATCTGTACAGCTTATATCCGTTGAGATATCGAGATGATTTTTTGATAGGAAGGAAGCTTCTGTAAATATCTAAAAATAAATGTTCAGGATTTTATGAAATTCGAAAATTAAGGATGTGAAAAGCAGTAAAATGTTACAGTCTCCCGAAAAAAGATAATTATCATGGAGAAATAATTCAACAGTTGTTTCTTTTTGTCAACCTACTCATAAATAAAACCTCTTTAGATTGTAGCCTTTACATACGAAAGCATTTTCACGGCCTGCCTTTAAGCATTCACTCAGGTATTTTATAAAGTTTGTGGTGTGGGAGGGGTGGGGTTACGGGTTCGTATCCCCTGAAAAACTTTGGGATGGGAATTACTATGACATCATACGAACATACTGCGCGCGGTCTTTACACTGAGCTAAGACAATTTATAGTTCACTGTTATTTATTACGCTAGCTGTTAAATGTCTTCATCACATCTTTAATCCAGAGTTACTGTTTACATTATATAATTTCACGCAGGTAAAGCCGCAGCCAGCTAGCAATTTGACTATAAATATTACACGTGAAGGGGCTGAATTATTTCATCGAGTTCGAACACAGGCAAAGCTGGACTGATATAGCACTGCAATGAAAACGCACAAATTTAATTAAAGTTTTGTTTTGTGACGTATCGCGCAGGTTGGCCTACATTTGTTTTAACATAAAATATAGCACACATGCAGGCATGATAACTTCCGCGTGCTAAAATAAATGAAACATTTCTAGTTGTTAAATGAATAATGTTCAAATTGAATGCTGCTCTCTAGCAATTTTAAAATATTGGTAGAGCTAATGAGATACTCTTCATTTTTACTTAGGTTTATCTTGGTAAAACATTTGAAAACAAAGATCAAAGCCAATGATGAGATTACTGAAACTCAATACATAATTTAAAATATGTTGTACTTATCTCACATCAATCATAACTGAGGCGTTTGTAGCTTCTTTCCCAGCGAATATGACATTTAACAATTTTTTAAATACATAATTCAATGTTCACAACTTTATTTAGGGTTTTTATTTACTTCTTAGCAAAAACATCCAAACAACATTACTTACATTGTACGACGTCCCGTGTGTTTAATTCTTATTTATACTTGGTTAATATTTCTGTGGAATGCTTGATCGGCTATTGTTTGCTGGGTGCAAGTTCTGGATATTATGATACTAGATAGTGCAATGAAAAATTTGCAAGTCCTTTTACCCGGGTAGCACGTTGTTGCTGTCCTCTCGGCGCGGATCGATATTGTAGTAGAATTGTCGGTACTGCTCATAATGACAACAGTCGCGTGCGCGGAGACCCTGACAACTAATTAGGATATCAAATGCCTCATCTTACTATCTCACTGCAATTACTAATCAGAGGTGTCATGGCCCGACGTACTTTGTGACTTGGCGAAATCTTAATGGTGTCCCGACACCCAAAACAACAACGATGATTGCACCTCGGCCCACAATACTCCGCGTCTCGACGCCTAACTTCGACGTCTGACGGTGGCACTCTGCCCTATCGTCGCCGCAACTCGCCGACGTCTCCCCGGGCTTGGCAACGTCTCTCCCGGCCCGACGCCGTCTTGCCTCTCCCTCGATTTGCGCCAACCCCCCCCCCCCCCCCCCCCCCCCCCCCCCCCCCCCCCCCCCCCCACCCCGTCACTTGGTCTGCAAGCTCCGGTTCGTTTTGGGCCAATTAGGAGTCAGCTTTCCACCGATGGCCCTTCCTCTCGAGGACAACAGTTCCGGCCAGAACCGTATTTATTAAATAATGCTTAATTTCTCTTTACTATTTACATTCAATTACATAAAATGGTTCCTTTGGTAGTTACATTTATGATTTCTTAAGTACTAAATATCTACAATACAGTAACAATTTACAAATATATTGGCTGGTGTCCCTCCCCTCTTGTTTAGCTAATGAGGTGGTTCGAGCAGGAGTGGGGTGAAGCCCCAAGACACTCTCTGCACCTGCTCCTCTCTCCCTCGTTTTCTCAAAGACAAAATACGTACAGCTTCTATTTTCTATATAAAACTTCGTGCGGTTATGGTACCTTAATGAAAACAATTTCAATGTGATCCTGATTCAATGACGAGGTGAACGAATGGTCGCAAGGCATGGTTATTATTACGTATTGAATTATGATGGTTGCCACTGATAACTATTAAATATAATAAATCGTGGTGGCGAACATATGGGCCTGTCACAATTGATTATCTAACCCAAGAGAAATGTTAACATGTCACTTGTGATTTGAAATGAAGCTATGATGTAAGTATTTTAAAAACAAACATTCCAGTAATATTTCCAATTGAGATTGTAGCTATAGAAATCACAACGAATAAATATCTACAACAAATTTTGAATTTACAAACGTCACATAAATAAGTGGAAAATGAAAACAACATAATATTTAGGTATTTACAGTATTTTGAAAACACATTTCCCTTCCTCCCGAAGTCTAATTACGCCGGTTGATGGAACAATCAAAAACATGTCCAAAACTTATCTTCCACTTTAGAAGTATAATTTTAATAATGCTGAAATGTTTTGTTCCATGCATTTTCACGAGCAGGCAAAACAAATAAAACTTGCCAAGATAACCCTTCGGGTTCGAAATTTATCGATGATTTACGGTAATCACATTTAACCTCTTGTCACCAGTGTGGAATTAAAATTTCGAAACATCCTCTCAGTCCTCGTCTACGTATTGAGGCGAACCTATACTCAAAATTTCACGTTTCTGGGTCCAGCTGTTTGGTTGTGGCTTGATACGTCAGCCAGTGTTTACTCTTATACATAAAGAGAATAAAACGGGATTATAATGTAATGTTTGAGTGGCAAAATAAATTACATAGCAATCATACACTCCCTTGCAATACAATATTTCCATTTACAATGAAAATCATATTATTATATAGATTCAAACTATAAAATCTCAAACATGTAATTACGTTTCAAATGTAGCTCTGAAGCCATTTGTAGCGTCCAATCTACATTGTTGCTGAACGCGTAAATGAGAGAAGAGTACAGATAAAACATTAGTAGCCTAAAGTAATGCCAAGCCCACTCCGTTTATTCAGGTAGCAATATAGTAGAGTGGTTTGAAGCGCTATCATCTGTTCCTGTAGGTGTATTGAGAAACAAGGTTATGGTTGGTAAATCCACTACTGTATTTTACACGTTGCTATGATAATACCCAGTATAGTAGAAGGGTTCCTCCTCCTTTCGTCTCAAGACCTTATACAAATATATCGTAAAAGTACAATATGGAAAAATACACATTTTTAGAATTGTTTAAGCTCCAAACATTTTATCAACGGCGTGTGCTGGAAACACTAGAAAAATTCACATTATTATATATCTACCTATTTTCTAAAATGGTTAAACATATACAGACTAAATTGACAATAGGATAAATGTATTAGAATGTGTTTATACATATTTTAAATTTTAACTTATCAATGTAATATCTAAAAGAGTATAACTGTACTCTAAAATCATGATTACATTTCAATTTATAAATACCAAAATACAAAACTAAAACCACCCATAGAGCAATGTGCTACTGTAGAAGGAACAGCGCTCACATAGGCGTGAACTGGAATTAAATAACACGTCTACTGTTATTATTCTGACTTTCCTATATTGTCAATGTACAAAATTTACATATACCAAGGGGCGGATCCAACTGATTTTTTTTTTTTTACTGGAGGGGAGCCTTATAAAGTAGCTATGCTCACATTCCCAATTAAGGTCCGGTGGTCCTTTCCCGGAAACATTTTTCATTTAAGGTCTGAAATGGTACTTATTTAAGTAATTTCTTAAACAAAAATTAAGTATACATACCACTTAAATTTTTTTTATAATTTAAAGATGAACTATATATGAAAGTTCAATATTGGGGGGAGGATAGGTCCCCTGTAACCCCCTTCCTGGATCCACCAGAGCTTATAATCCTCACCCTTAGACTTATAGTGTTCTCTATCTGTACGTTTATCTAATCTCAGGTTGTAGGCGTAGGGTCGTTTTCTGGTTTTATGTATATGTCTGGATTGAACACATCGAATTTACATTTTTTTTTTCTAACACACAATGTATATTTAACTACCTTTAATACTTTCTTTCCCCCGAAAAACGCATTATTTGTCCCAGTTTTAAATGCTTAGTTCATATTATTGTAGTTTTGTTACTCTGAATTCAATGTAAAATTAAAACCTTATTTTCGTTCACAATGTTCGCGGCAGTTTATTACATACTTTATTTACAAATTTCTTAATTTTTTAGTCTGGTCTGACTTGATATGCACTTTTGTGATTGTGAGTGTGATAACGTGATTAATTTCTGTAGTAGGTAGTTTACTTAGCAAGAGCTAACATGTGTTTTTGTGTTGAACAGTACTTCGATGGCTCCAATCGGCCAGTATGGTTCGTGTTCTCTGGGATGGGCAGCCAATGGCCGGGCATGGGTGCTTGTATAATGAAACTTCCTGTCATCGCAGAAGTATTCAACAAGTGCCACAATGTATTGCAGCCCTTGGGACTAGACCTTCTACACATCCTCACTACAGATGACCCGAGCATATTCGATAACATACTACATTCTTTTGTAGGCATTGCTGCGGTCCAGGTAAGAACTTCATTTATAATAAATTGTTGCTTGCGAACTTCCTGTGATTTAGAATATATCAGCTTATAACAGCATATTGAAATTTTCGTCCAGGGAATTCTTCATAATGAATTAAATTCAATTATAGAAAATAGTATCCGGGCCAGTAGTGTGGTCGGTACATTGCTGGCCTACGGTGATAGAGGTAATGGGTTAAAATCCCAACACGGGCATGTATGTTTGTGTCGTTTACTTATGGGGGCGCGGTGGCCGAATGGTCAGACCATTCGCCTCCCATCAAGGCGATCCGGGTTCGATCCCCAGTGGGGTCGGTCCCCGGATTTTCGCATGTGGGAATCGTGCCGGACGATGCCGCTGGTCGGTGGGTTTTCACGGGGATCTCTCGTTTCCCCCGCCCTTCATTCCGGCGCTGCTCCATACTCACCTCATGTCACCGTTCACCAGCGCTAAAGACCTCGATGTTAAGCGCTGACCAAAATCTCTCACTCACTCACTCCCTCGTTTACCTATGTGTAGTTTATTTATAAGCCGTCACTTACTAAGCGTAAGTTGCATAAAACTGGAGTGTTAAATATATTAACTCCAAGTAACAACGAAATATACTGTTTTCTTTGTTGTAATACATAATTTATTTCACTTTATTTTCACCGACATTTAAACTACAACTTCTGATATCAAATATTACGTTGATTCTTTCCGATACAAAATTCAACTAAACACTTGCCATCGCCACCATAGCTACAAGAAAAGAACAACACGGAAGTTACCATAGACAAAGAGATTACTACACGTTTTTGGTGCAATATCTTAACACTCTCCATCACCAAAGTCATCTAGTCCAAATAATGTACAATTCTACTAAAACAAGTGTCTTTTTAACCCTTTTGTCAACATGATATAATGCTGATTGACACTCTCAACATATTGTAAATCAATCACATCTTTCATAAGGGCTTGGGCCCGAGTTTCCCGGCTTTCGAGAGAATAATTTTTTACGCCCAAACGAAAGTCGTTACCGTAAAATGGCTCTGTAACTTTGTTGAAAATATGTTCTAGTACGTAATATAATTTTCCTAGACAGTGAATATGAAGGCTTTGGTTTATTTATCAAATAAAAGGAAATTCTGTTTATTAACTAATTAACAGCAATTATGATGTAATTTATCACGACAAAATCAGAGTAGATATGAAATATCAATTGTAAAAATGTTACAGAGCGGTTTTGCAGTATCGGCACACATTCACGTTATAAAAATAATTATCCTTAAAAATTTAGAAACTCGGGCCCAAGCTCTTAACATTTTCATTTATAAAATTACACTTCAATTCAATATATTCTACCTATCAGACGTTTTCTGGATTCGTAATTACAGCAATAAAACCCTTATTATCTTCATGCATATTTACTTAATCTACCTTAATATTAAAATCACGTAAAATTTATTTAGCCACAAACTTTCACAAACGGCTAAAATTAAAGTTGCAAGTTCCGCCTGAGTTATTGAAAAGGCTGCACATTTTTGTTTTCTTATCACCCAGAACACTACATCACCACTAGCTTTATACAAGAAACCTGAAATTAACTTTTTATCACTTCCATCTCCTCCCCAATCTGCATCAGCAAAACAAGTAAGTTTAAATTAACTGATATCTCTGTATACAGTCCAACTCCAACGGTTCCCTTCAAGTACCATACGACCATTTTTAAATATGTCACGCATCTTCAGTTGCCTTATCCTGTATCCTACTGAAGTAATTAACTGCAAAGCATATATCTAACCTTGTGCCCAATATCAGATGCATCAAACAACCTAACAATTATCAAAAAAGTTTTAAGTGTTACAACATTTGTGTCTGCACAAATTTTTACATCTAATTTTGTTTCAATTGAAATTTGTGTTGATATACACTTCTAACAACATAATTAGTTTCAAAACTACGTTAGTATATTTAGTTTGGTTTATTATTAAGGTGTTTTTATTCCCTGTCAAGACATGTCTCCAAACCAAGAAAATATCTTAGTTTTCCTTTGCCGTTACGCTTGAAAGTTTATACTACTTGATATTTTAGATACCTTTTAAGCTAAAAACTAAGACTAATTAGGATAATATTATCAACATAATGTAGTAGGTATAAGATTTCATCTCCAATCTTTGAAAAATAAAAATGACAGGAATTTTTTAACCTTTCCTATTCTAGTACCACTACAACTTTGTTAAACTAATCATTCCAGCACTTTGGCGCATCCTTAACCCAAGGGTAACAAAAACAAAACAAGTTCAAACAAAACTAATACGTCTCAGCAAAAATAACATTACTTGGCAGTGTGTGTGTTGTATAGAAAACTGTGTGTGCAGTAAATTTTTGTCGACAACAATGTAAATTCCGCTGCTACACAAGATAAAAAATGGCAAAAATCACAAATGCTCCAAAACACAAAATGACACATTTTTTACCCTTGAGCACAAAACAAACCATGGAATGTTGACAATCTCTTGGAGTCCTGTTGTTGCATTTAAATTTTCACCTTACCCCTGCACCATTCCTGCACCCCCCCCCCCTACATTTACTAGTGACACTCACCACACTCAGCTT
>PNEQ01039817.1:0-45738 GCA_003012365.1 Medauroidea extradentata | reverse complement strand
TTGGCCTCACCTACAGCGTTTGAATTTTCAACTAACTCTGCAACACTTGCATTTTCCCAACAGTCTCCCCAAATTCAATATCTTTCTCACCCTTAGATTTAACCTCGTGAATATTCTGTACAACCAGTACTGACTCTACTTTTAGGCCTATGACTCTGATGAATCTTTTAAAATCTTCGGTATTATCAACTACCTATTCTTCTAACCATACAGTTTCACTCTTTTTCTCTTTAAGACGTTTATATTTTTTATCTTCAAAAGCTACAACCTTTGTACTTAACCCTTCAACAGCACCAACCAAAGCCTTTGTCTGTGCTTCAATTAGGCCTCTGATTATTGCTGCTAAATCCATGTTCACTCCTCTTGCTTCTGAACCAAAATTTAACTAACAAACGATTAGTCTTAGGCCTATAAAATTGCCTTCGTTTCCGCCTCATTGTAGAAACCAAACACTTTCACAATAAACAATAAAATTTCCAAAAACAAAAATGCTGCACATATACCTTCTCATGCTGCTTCTCTAGATTACCTGGTCTCGATGCACTCAATTGTTGCGACTCTGGCTGCTGCGATCGCCGACTATACCTGTTGTTGTTTGTAACTGCCGCTGATGATAACTGCCGCTGTATGGTACACCTGCTGTCTTGGCTCAGCAGATGTTACACTGGCAGAGGGTGCACTCCCCAGGGAGAACCGGCGTTCAGCCATAGTGGCTTGTCCCAAACACAAATTAAAGATAAAGCTTCTACAAACCCCAAAAAAGGAAAAAAAATGTTTTTGTGAACATACATCCCAAGGACGCGCTATTTCCTTAATGTCATTATTCCCTGCTTCTTACCTTCCCCAGCCTTTACAGTAGCCTTCTTCGTTGCAGTTGTCACACAGTTTCTACTTCTCACACGCAATTGAGTGCAAAATTCGCAACTCTAAGCAATCGCACACCGATGACCCTGAAGACGGAAAACAGAATGGCGGTCAGACACCAATATTCGCTAGTTATCCCTGCTAGCGCGCCTAGCACCACTCATCACACTAAACAAAAAACAAAAAAAAAACCTTACTAAGATTAAACCAAGTTAAATACAATGAGAAATTGTAATCTTTATACTTTAAACAACCCTTCAAAAGAAAATATTACTTTAAAAAACATAATTACATTTTAAATTACAACATAAACTTTAAATTTTTTAAACGGAACATCTTTTGATTCCCACGCCGGCCCGAGCGATCATATCTCTCTCTTGTACACTCGACGAGCGGCCGAGTAGGTGTGCTCCACTGAAAAGTAAAAGCAGTAGAAAAACGGTAAAAAATCAAAATTTAGTCATGGGTAGGCACACCTGTGCCGTTACATAAAACTAGCCAACAATACAATACACCCAGCCTTATGTTAAAGTACAATTATAGTTAGTAAATATATAAACTGCTGCAAATGTTTATACTACATTAACTTCGCAAAAACACAAGGTAACAACTGAACAAAATTAATTAAACATAAAAAAATTGTTGTTTTAAAACTGATAAAGTTAAAACCAAGACATAACCCTTCTAAACTTCTTACCTGAAGATCATAAACAAAATTCTGTATCACAAAAATTTTAATAAAATGCACCAAATAAAATAAACACAATAATAATAAAAAATTAACAAAATAACTTAAGCCTAAGTGTTGGGTGGACCGCCTCACAGTATGATATCTTAAAGACAATAATTACATATTTTACTCTGCAGGAAGTTTTAAATTCAATAATTTTTTGAAAGAACATATATAGTACAACAATAGATATTTCAAGAAGTTGACCATCGGCCTCTTTACAGATATAAATGCAGCAATTACATTTAATATTTATTAAATTATTTCACAATACCTCTAAAACTGTTATACCTGGGAGCATTTGCTTTTAACTAATTTATTATGTTCTAATTTTTTTTACCAAAGTACCAGATAGTTGCTGTACATAACAAAGTTTCAAACAATTATAACACAAATTGTGATATTATCGTACGGTTTCTTTAAATTTATTATACTTTGCGTATTATAAAGAAATTCCAATTGTAGATCGTACGAAGCTGAAGATTACAGTAAAAATACTATAACTACCGAAAAGTTCCCATCCATGTGCAGTCGTTGTATGAATCGTGGGCGAAAAAAAATTGCGCAGTGCTGACATGTTGTTTGTCTAGCATACACGAAAAGAAGCATCAGCTTACTTAGCCTTAGAATGTATTGTTATCATCTTCACGCTGTACACATAACTCTGTGCAAACGCAACACTTAGTTCAATGTGATGCTACAGTGAGCAATGCTCTGCTTAAAATTAAATGGTTTGTTCGACTTACCTTGTTTGGACCTGCCAATAATAGTCTCAATGGCATTCTACAGTAAGATGATCCAACCAGCGTGTTGAGCACTATGTGTCATATAATGAGAATTGTAGTTTATGAACCATGCAGTTTCGGACCTTTTTTTTCTTAAGACATAAGTATTGTGCTAAACATAGACACAGGGGGGAAAGGACTAATGAGTTAACGCCCGAGTTGGGCAAAATATTAAACAAAAGCACATAGGATGTCAGTTGTACCAAGCCACAATTTATTAGAAACCCAAATCATACAGAGGTCGCAAGACGTCAAACAATAACATAGCATAGTAGATGCATAAAAGTGAGTCTCGGCTCAGGCAATAATTTGTCAAATAACTGACACGAACATGCTCCCTCTCTCGGCACGCCGTCGCACCCTCAAAAAAGAAACAGAACGAGCAATCTCGCGACTTACCTGGCTAACAGACTAGTTGAAAAACCTCGAGAAAAGAATAAACTTACCATATAGCAGTACTGAAGTCGACGGGGTGCCGAGACAGAAGAATACGTCCACAGTGGAAGGCAGCCAGAAGCGAAGTGACCCAAGGTAAATAAAGTATATGAAGTGACCAGCCAGGCGAGCGGAGAACCGCCGCTGACCAGGGTAGTATAAGTTAGGTCTGGCAACTTCCTAATATTTCTGACTCGCTTACTGAAGCTCGCGGCGGCTTGCGAACTAACGGCGCTAGTAGTAGGTTGACCCAAAACAAATACGTTTTTCCATAAGAAAGCATGTAAACAATGTGCAGCGAGTGTTTTAAAAGCAAAATTTGGTGTGTTACAGTGTTTATATGACAATAATTCGCGTGTGATAAACAAACTACAGTTGAATTTATGCACTACCAAGATACTCGTTTTCGAAAACGTCAAATAAATATAACAAAGTGGCTAACTTTGAAGAGGTAGTCTGGAAGGTTTGTCCGCAGTGAAACGGAATTGAAGTTAAATAAAATTAGTGTTGTGTCGGCCTATTATTAACATGATGATTTAATAACAAATGTCCATGGAATACGTTTTTGTGTGGTGAAAGTTTTGGGTTATTTTAGCCATCTGAAACGAGTGTTCTGGAAATGGTTTCAGAGGCTGGAATGACCCCAATTTCCTTGATAATTGAACAAATTATTTGAGAGAATATGTGTAAGGAATTATGGAAATAAATATTTGTCGTCTCTTAAAAAATTTTGTTTAACTCCCCATGAAGTTAATAAAACTCCCTTGTGAAAGTAAGTACACATTAAAGATTTTGAAAATTGTTATAAAGTTTTAGATCTTGCTTTCTATATTTCGTTGTGGAAAATGCATAAAATTAATTCTAGTTGCCTTTTAGGTGACAGTGTTTACAGAATAAAAATAATAAACTAGCGTATCACTAATGTTTTGTATCAAACAGGCTATTATCTCACATTGTTTTAAATTCTGTTGAATTAGACCAACACACTTGAAACATTTCTAGGAGAGAAGAATCTGATACTTGGTGCCTACTTGCAACGTTAAATAATACATTTGAACTATGTGAAATCTGTTGTCAGCGTTAAGTTATTAGCTTGTGTCTGTGTAAACAGTGTAAAAGGTTCTGCAACTGTTTAAGACCAGAAAAGTAGGCTTTTTGTATTTTAATTTCGAGGCATGTTCCTTAATATTACTTTATTCAAAACCACAGCACATACATTAGCTACTAGTAATAAAGTCTGAAATAATTACTTGCAAGTATGTAAATTTACCATGTTCCTCTCTTCTAGAAAACCAGACATAGAATTTTGCACCAAAAGTTGAAATAGAATTCGGCCTACCTAAAATTATAACATTAATGTAATAGGCTCACTGGTTATTATGAAACATGAACACAAACAAATAATGTGAAAAGATTTTTATAGAAACAAATCCAGTAATCATGTGGGACTGTGCTGCAGCTAGTGGCCCACTGTTGGTTAGCGAAGAATTACCGCAGTAACATTCTCCTGTTGCACGATCCTCAGCAGCTGATTGCAGGGATTCATATTTTCTTGCTATACATAGTCATAACTCCTAACATGCAAGCTTTTTGATTACTAAAACTATTCCCTAGCGTAAAAGACAATAGTAAAACACGAATCCTCATTCACATAACATAAAATATGTTCACAGAATGATAATAATGACATTAATAAAAATAATAATTTCACTTGCATTTGGGCAACATCCCAGTGGCAAGCTGTACATACCCTCTATTATATTCACCTTCCTCCCTCATTTTCACTAACTTCTCCGCAAGCAAATTCCACTCCCCTCACCAACCCTCTGAGCATTGACTACCTACCCCGCTCTGTTCTACTCAACATCTCCTGGATCTTCTCACTATTATTTCCACTTCCTCTGTACTCTGCCTTATTTGACAGGCAGCCTAACATACCTCAGCCTCCCTCTCCATTCACCACCCTGCACATCCTGACCAGCCTGTCAATTCTTCTCCTTTCCTTCAACAAGTTTCACACCAGTTCCTTCAGCATCGCTGATGGCTGAAATTCCCCTTCGTCCTCACCAGTCTGCCCTTGCTGCCTCCAATTCCACGTACGGGTCCCACTCTGTTACTGTGTGCTCTAACATTGGTTGTACTGTTGTAGGATATACACCTTTTCTTTCACTGCATTACTATCACCCCTTCATTACCCTTCATACCATTCCTAGAGAACTTCTCCAAAAATTATAAAGTGTGTTTAAAACTAAAATGTCATACAAGGTTGCAGGTAACCTTTTAAACTTTTAAATTATTAAATCTGAAGTTGGCTAGTTGCAGGAGTTTAATTTTTCATACTGTCATAGAATAAGTGTCACACAGTGAAGGGGTGATACAATAGAAACATTGAAAAAACTTTTTACTTTATTAAAGTGCTCATATTTGGGAAATACTTTCTTATACTTTAAAAGTTTATTTTTATTTTATCCTCAAAAGTTTTTTTGCTCCCTTGTAGATCAAAATGATCTTGAGATGTAGACCTTGTCAAGTACATAGATAAGAGATTAGGACCTCATACAAAAAAAACACGAAGTACAGTTACTTGTTACGATATAAATTTCATCAAATTGTTGACATATAAAACAACAGCATATTATAGTCTGTTTCATGTAACTTGTCTGTATTTTGACATTTCTCTTATGTGAACTGTGTCCAACAGTTCCATTGTTTGGAGCTTTAAACCTACCTGGCTTCCTGGAAAAGCACAGTCTCCGCAAACCTGTGTACAGACACGTTTCTCAGAAGTGAACTGTCAAAATACGGAACACTTACATGACACAGACTATAATATAATGCTATAAGAGTGAATATGGTTAGTAGGAACACCATTAGTTAGCAAGCAATTGGTAGGTCAGCAGCACATCAGCGGGCCATAAACTGCCTGATGCTGCACTACAAAACAGCTTGCATGTTGAATGCAAGGGCATGTCCTTTGCGGAGGTCTTTACACCTCTTTTCAAAGAGTTCAGTATTTGTTTGATGAAGGTTTTTCAACTAATCGAGTTACTTGTTACCTGATTTGATACAGGAATATACTTTTTTTCTTATTTTTTTAAAATTCTTTAGCTATATCCTATTTTGTGGCAATATCCTTCATACTGTGTTCATGTACAGTCCAAATATTTCATTAAAATAATATAATGCTTTAACTTTACACCTAACTACATAATTGTTGTTGTATGATTAGTAACTAGCCAATAGACAAAATCTTTAAGATTAATCAAAGATCAAGGACTTGCAATGATGTGAAGTGAAGATAACCAATGGCGGAAGGGGGAAGTGAGACAAAAAACAAACGTATTAGGATTACAATTTAGGTACATTCAAGTTTTTATGTCATTTTGGATGTTATGCATTGACCGTTAATGAGGATCAACTTGCTGTTTATTTCAAGTCACGTTCAAGAAATACAAATTTCAGATCAAAGCAAGAATTTTTAGCAACAAACGGATTGTTGTATTGAGCATTGCTTAACTTAAAGACATTAAGTGTGGCAAAAGGGATTACAACATTTTTGGTTCGAATGTTTTCATATTGTCATAAGTCAATCACAGCTTTAGCGTTGATTTTATGTCACAATAAAAACAAAATTATAATCAAGAAATTGTACAACAGAAACAAAGAAAGGGACTTAATTAATTTCAAGGGATGGGGCATAACAAAAGTAACCTATCTTCAACAAAAAAATTACAGGAGTAACAACAGTTCATAAATTAGCAAACACGAGATAAAATATACAATGTTTGTAAAGCCAGATTTACCACACTCAAAGTATGTTCGCACACATAAACGTGAAGTTTTTTTAATCGGATTCACAACAACGTAGAATCTAAAATAGCATAGAAGTTGTCCTTGTTAGAGAAAATTGTAGAGAATAAATTATGACACAGTAATAGGATTTGACAAAAAAATTTTTGTGGTAATAATGGTAAGTATTTGATAAATATTAATATCAAAATTTTAATTTGTCTTATGTTTTTATGACTTCTTAAAGCTGGATTCACAACCATCACTTAGCATATGTAAGAAGTAGAAAGTTGACCAATTTAGACACGTCATATGATGTGAATGCTTGTGTGCACCCCAGTGTTTTTACTTTTACGCTAAGTGTTCGTTGTACATCTAACTTCATTATGATTTTGTCTTAAAGCATCTAATTAATTTTGTTTTAAAAATAAATTATATAAATTAGTGAACTAAAGTTATTACTTGCCATTATGAAAAAAAAATTTTCATTTACTGTAATACACTCTTACCTTCAAAGCCTGAAAAATTAAGTAAAAAAATTTTGTTTTTTGCCTTCTAATGTTTATATTGTAATGGTACAGAAGAAATGGGATAGCATACCCAGAGAAAAAGTAATAGCCAATTACATCCCTATATACTACACATTACATAACGCATACCCTGCTAGACCCCACAAGGTATCACCGTCGATGTAACATGAGCAGTCTTCGACTACATCACAGTACCACCCCCATATCTCTAGATCTGACAATGAAGAGGCTTACCTGGCCAATCATTGAAAAAGTGTGGTACAGGGCTTAAGTACGACAAAAATTTCAACCAGTAACATAAAGGTTAATTACGGCTCTCCACTGTTACCTATATGTTTCTATATATGCCTCTTCCTTAGCTTGGAGCACAGTACAGCTATGTACTCTTTTAACCCCTTCCACTTCCCCTCACCGCTGTTGAAGTCCTGGTGTGATGTCACAAGATACAGCAGTTTCCAACTGGCCCCTGTATTCTGCTGCTGGATGACTAACCCAGTCTACATGCACACCCATACTTTGAGCTATATACATAATACAAAGTCAAATTGTGACTTATACGCCTACTTTTTTTGACAACATTGCTTGCAAAATTTGTGATAAGCTTTTACTTGTGCATATGTAGTAAAACATGCCAACGATTAAGCAGCCCAGTATGAAAACATACTTAACAAAGAAATAACTATGCATGTTGGTCTTGGGTACAGTAAAGTCTAGTCCAAAGTTATGCACAGTGAGACGAGTACAATTGTGGAGTACTAAGTGGCAAAAGGCCAACGTGTTGGAATCATATACTGTAGTAGCACAAAGTTTTTTTGTCCCCACAAATGGACGCTAACATGTTTGTCATAGCTACGTTAAATGTGTCACAAATAATAATTTCTAGGCTTCTGTGACAATTAAGACAGTAGGTTTTCCTTGTGCAGTCTGAGCAGGCATATTGCACGATGGTTCGTCCAGTGTTGGATTATGCTGCCACTGAGTAGGGTCTGCACGTGGATATGCAAGATGAGTGATGAATTAATGGAAGAGGTAATAGGCTGGTGAAAAGGAAGAGAACTTTAGGTTTAGCATGATGAAGGAATTGGGATGGAAATTATTGAGGGACAGAAGGAGAATGGAAAGACTGGTCAGATTGTACTTATATGGTGATGAATGCAGGGAGGGGGAATGGGGCAGTTTGGCCTGCAAACTAACTAAGGGAACTTTTAAAGGAAAAGGAAACAACAGTGAGAAGATTCAGTGGGTGTGGAGGAGAACGGAGAGGGGTAGACAATCAACGCTGGTGAGGACGGTGAGGGAGTGGAATACACTGCGGGAGGAGTTCGTGATTGTGAGGGGGGTTGGAAGGTTTAGGAAGGGAATGGAGGATTGGCTTTGCTGGGATGGAGTCTACTTGCCACTAGGCATTAGCCCAATTGCGGATGTAAAATTATCATTTATACATCCACATTTCTCTCAGTTGGTAACGGAACAAGCTGCTACAAGAACTTTGAAACTGTCACACGAGAAGATCTCATATTAACTTAACTTTCCTGTAGTTGTAGAAACTATATTCTATTTTCAAGTGTGCACCTTTTCAATACTAAATATAGTGTCTGTTATGTTTTATGGTCTGTTGTATACCACATCTCTTGTAATTTAACTTTACAGTAATTTGCTTCTTCCTTACAATAATATTGTTGCACTTCATTGTACTCAATGTTGAACGTAAGTATAGAAATTAAAATGAGGAAACTTAACAGTTGCTACACATTTCGAGGCATGTTTGGAGTGATACAATTACCTACAAGGCTGTCCAAGTCAGTGCACAATTACATAAAATCAAATACATTTTGATTTACAAAATGTTTGAGGCCACTGGTTCCTATTTACATGGTTTCTGTGAATACTATTTTTAAATTGTGAATGGGAGTAGATATCGTAAAACTGTCTAACATATGAGTTCAAAATTGCTTGTACTATTTTTTTACGATTAATTATTGACTTTATTGTTTAGATGTCACTAAACTGATTAATATAACAGATTAATATAAAAAAACTTCATAGCAATACTCTACCAAATTTTCAACACATGTTTGTGACATGTTAACAATATCTGCTACCTTTCTGAGTTTCAAAAATTTATGTTTTCACAAAAAGTGTAAATAGGAACCAATGTTCTTAAAACCACTTTAAAAATTGGGATGAACTATATGGCAATCATTGGCGGTTTGCGATAAACTGAGCACTTTTAAAGAACAACTTGGCTAGAGAAATTATTTAAAAATATTGTTTATATTGAGTTCAGGTATTATTAAGTGTTGAAATTGGTACAATCAACACACTGTGATGAACACTGGAGGTGCTACATTTATATTAAGAAGTAACAGGAGAATATAAATCATCTGGAATTAAAAAAAATTTTACTAGGATTTCAAAAGTGCTCATTTTATACTGAACCACCAGTAAAGATGAGAAAGTATACCATTAAAAAAAAAATTCACGCAATACTGAACAAAAATATGTATGTAAAGGTGATTGTGTCAAGTTTTGTTTAACCTTCATGCCTTGGTTACGTTGATAGAGTATGTTAGGTTGAGTACACAGTCCAACATAAGCTCATCGTGTAACTTGCCTGGTCATTTACGGAAAAATGTAATAAGAATGTAAGCATTCTTGCTAGCTATGAACTCTACTGACACAATGAGTATGTGGTGGAGAATCTTGTAAAGACATGACAAGGAAGGTGGTTGAGGGGCTTGGTATCAACTGAACAAGTTAATTCACCTTACAACTATTTCCAATGGTAAACTTTCTTCACCTCGTACTCGCCCAACCATTTACATGGATATTGTGAAACTACACAGCCATTTTACACTTTTTGAATAACACATAGCCATAAGTGTTTTCTTTTTGTAATAAACACTGCCACAAATAGTTTGTAAGAAGTTGAAATATAAAACAGTATTTTGGCTGAAATATAATTGATACACATGAAACAAAATCGCTTAAAGAAATTCACGGATGTGTTTGTTTTGTGATAATCGGAAATTAAGTGATGTCTGTAAACTCGAAAATATGATTAATTCAAAGTTTTTGGGTAGGTTCAGGAGAAAAGGGGGGGGGGGAAGTGAGCACTTGCACCTTTCATAATATTTTGATAATTTTAATTAAGAATGGAAGTGCACAAATAATGAAATTGATTTAACAGCTGGGTAAAGTAAAATTGCAAACAAAATTCATTTCAGCTTAAATTTAAATCGCTTGTGAACTACTATATTGGGCATAGGGACGAAGTGTATTTTAAACATTGCCTTCCACACTTTGGTTATAAATCGTAACATATCATCTCCGACTGCCACTTCACTGTATTTTAACGGAGTCCTTTGGAACTATGAAATAACGAGTAATTTAATGTTTTTGAGCCAAATAACATTCCTTGAATGCTCGTAGCATACAGGCGCGGGGCACACTTGTCATTTTGAATTGTTCGCTAAATAAGACAAAGATAATGATTCCAACAGTGTCAAAATCACCTCAATATAACGAATTTCTTCTTCTAAATGCGACAAGTTATTTGCAAACTCTATAAATTGTAGTAACCAAGAATGTCCGAAACGCCTATCAATAACAATGCAGACGATGGGTCAACCTACTACTAGCGCTCGTAGTTCGCAAGCCGCCACGAGCTTCACTAAGCGCACGCGGCCAAGCATTGCGAAAGAAAGGCAGAGAAGGGAGGGCAGGAAGCAGATGGAAAGGAGGGATACCCGAACGGCTCCGACTAGACCCGAGTAGGGCCGAATGTCCCAAGGCACAGGCGTACCAGGCCACGGACATGCAGTCAAAGAGTTCAATTCGGTGCGACACACATTTACTCACAGGTCCCACACGAAACAAGCATACACAGCCGTGGCTCAACCCAAAAAAAGTTAAAAATTGGTACCCCCAGCACAGTATGGTCACCCGAAATTCAGACAAGCAATTTGGAAACACGATGAATAATAGCGTGTTAGGAGGATACCCATGATGTGGCAGACTTATAATCTCGATGCATGTATGCATAAAAACAACCCCGAGAAGAAGCGACGGTAAGGGAAGGGTAGGGGAAACAAGAGCACCCCGAAAAACCCAACCGCTAAAACCACGTCTGCCACGAATCTACTTGCAAGAATTCGAGATCGACTCGAACAGAAATCATCTAGGAAGAAAATTATTTTAATTTAAATGTTTCGAAAAATATTACCAAACTCACAGTTCAGTTTAAAATCGACATTGTATAAAATACGCAGTAACGTTTGTCTGTCCTTATTACTAATGTAATAGTTTATAGGCCTAGACGGATTCTACATTTACAATCACGACACATTTTCATTAGTGAGGTAATTAGCTGAAACTTGTATTTCAAAATAAATATTTATTCATCAATTTAATAATAGAATCTTCTTTCTGCCGTCATTTTACACGCGCAAATTAAGCAGACAGGAATACGATATTTGAAATAAGTTCTCTCATTATTTATCACAATACAAAAGTGATGTATTTGTAAATGTTCTTATAATTACCCAAAATGATTGCAATTAGATTGTAAGGGATCTTTGTTAAAACATGTTCTCATGTGTGATGCTGAACAGAAAGTTATAAACAGTGTATATAATATTTGTTTGTGTCAGCTGGCCTTGGTTGAAGTTCTCAAGCTACTGGACATCCAAGCAGACGGTATTATTGGACACTCGGTGGGAGAACTTGGCTGTGCCTATGCGGATGGGTGTTTCACATTGGAGCAGACGATCTTGGCTGCATACTATCGTGGCCTCGCCTCCGTAGAGACAGAACTCATCCAAGGTCGTATGGCTGCTGTAGGTAAGTGTTACTGGTCGTATTTCAAGAAAATATAATTGAATAATCAAAGTGATTTCATAACGGGCCAGAATAAATTGTTTACATTATATTGTTCGTTTGGTAAATCTCTTTAAGTTATGTCAACCGAATGACAAACCAGAAATGACGTGTTTCATTTGCACATATTCATAAAACAAAAGTTCCCATGTGAAAAACCATACTTTAAACATAGACGCCAACTTCTTCATGTTTTTGTCACTCCGCAATATGTTTAGGCTTGACCTATTCTAACACTTAAAAATATATAGTGTCACATATCTTCGAAGAGTAGACGACATTTTCACTGCACCTTGTGTGAATCGTGAGTTGCCATATAATGAGTCTAAAAGCACAATGGAATCTGGAAACGAATACCGTATCAGAAGATAACCGATCGCATTCGGGTATGTTAGAAAGTACAATGAAGTTGCTGTTCGGAATCCTGTTAGTTGTTCTGATGTAGTCAATCCAGACTTCAGTGAGATCACTGACGATCAAGAATAACCTAGTCTTATGTGTGATGATAATTATGTAGACATTCCATCATAGACATGTGTGAATACTTGCGAAGCTGATACTAAACATAAGAAGGCTCATAAATTTGCATTAAAAATATGACTTTTTAATTTATTAGCGGAAATGCTGCGCCTTTGTTTGATGTCGCATTGCCGTATTTAATTTTTTTTTAACTTGAATAATTTTTTGTACGTATCTGTTTTCCGTAATTTACAGATGAATAAATGTTTATATAGTCATATCTTATTATTTAAGTATGACATTTTCCTTAAACTACAACCATTTAAATTTAAGTATTATATATAATATGAAATTATTTAAGAATAAAAGTTTTAAAAACGTCCAGTTTTAAAATTTCAATAAAGAAAATGTATAGAACTGGTTGCAGCATGTAAGTTTGAAATTTTAAAATTTTTGACCTACTACTCAAGACGGCCAGGTTGTATCCTGTATTTTTTTATGTTGGGTTTCCTGGACAAATATTTACATTAAACCATAGCATCAGATTATCTGGCAGGAAACTGTGATGACGTAACTGTCCTTGCTTCTGATTGGCTGCTTGACCTCTTATGTCAAGTTTAACAACGACCAAGACCTGTAGGCTATGATATAAACAGACTGCGATGGGTGAAATTGTTAATTTGGTTGTGGATATTGAAGAAATCACACTGGCTGGCTCCAATTGTTTGTGTTGTCAACATAGGGAATACGTAAATTCATAAAAAGTCAGATGAAAAGATTTCGCGACCCTTTAATGATGACTTAATAGCCGATAAGTATTAAGTGAGGTGACGGGACAACACAACGTTTATTCTCGAACCAGGTTTCGAATCCAGGACCTCTCGCACCATATACCGGCGCGTAACCAACTACGCTATATAGACCGAATAATATATGAGAGCACTACGATACAATCTACTAGTGGTAGACTACGTTACAATCCTCTAGTCGTAGGCTACGATGACACCGACTTCTTAGATCAAAACAGATATATCAACTGATGGCATTATATGTAGCTATCGACTTCTTCGAGTAAGACAACTGCATCACTGAATGTTAAGGCGTTATCGGCTCATTGGAGTGAGACAGCTATATCGTCAAATTATGTAAGGAGCCATTTACTTAGCTGTCCGAAACCATTTTGCAAAGGATTGTAATGTATCGTCGGCTTCTTAGGCCGAGTACACTACATCACATATTGGTAAAAAGACATCGACTTCTTCGATCAAGACAGGTATACCACCAGTGCGGGTGGTATCATCAGCAAAGCCTAGAATTGCTTCTTTGTAAGCTCCTGAGTCAGCAATATTTTCGCCAGGTTATGTTTCTAAATCCAAATGTGATATACGCCCCTGTATTTCAATGTCATCAGTGTCATTATTGTGAAAAGTATTTTTAATGTTCCAATATATATTTAAAGGAAATGCGTGATGTGTGTAAAAAAACCATTCGTCTGTAGTGATATATAGCTTATACATATGAAGACTTGCAAATGTATAGTGCAGGAGCAACATCAACTGGAAACACAGTGTCTCTTTCATACAAAGCATTTCTCCGACGATTTATGCTGCATGTCGCCATGAGACAAAATATTGCTTGCTCAACCCTTTTGTACCTTGACCCAGAGTGATAATTTATATTCTCGCATGAACAACCTACATGTTAACCATAAAATCAGCAAGGAATTTAATCAGCGTACTGAATCAATTCCCCACTAAACTAATGTACCTGTATTCGTTTACCTAATTCTACAAAATAAACACAGTTTATCTTTCAGGATGGCAAATGATTCAAGTGAACATTCCTAACCGAATATGTAATAGATCTGCACCCGTAGTGTATGAACAAATACTATGCCATGCTAGAGAAGAAGTTATATTTAAATTACATCGAGTTTCCCCAACCCCTGCAGAAAATCCAATTTTTGTACAGAACAACCTTAGTATCTAATTAAACATGTACATTGCGAATGCTGAGCTAAAGGTGAGATATATACATGAAATAAAGACGAAAGACATTACATTTCGAACAGTTAATGTTGAAGAACGAGAGAAAGAGAATTTCACATTTAATTATTTTAATATTTGGCTAATTTAGAGTATTGGTATGGTCACAGCTGACTATACATGGTCAATAAGTGCATGTTTGTATAATGTGTTTAAAATATTTTGGTGATAATACTAAGAAGTCTAGACTTACTGGGAAACAGTTCTTTGAAACGCACAAAACCAAATGTTTATTCTATTTATTTGCAATAATTCTTGTGTTTTTTCCATGTGTTAGTATTTTGACCCTATTATAGAAACTAAATTAAAAGTTTTGATATAAATATTGCATTAGTTATTTTGTTTTACTGTGGGTTATTAAACATTAATTGTTATTTAAACTATGAAAAATACTTTTCTCAAAATTCTATCAATTTACATAAATTAAGAAGAAAAGGAAGTTTCAAATTGTGACTGGCCAAACCGTAATGAAATTGTGAGGGAAGGGTAGGCCAGGGGATTATACATAAGGGAAAGGGAGAGTCAGATTTATTGCTTGTGTGCTGACTTTGCAAGAAAGAAAACATGTAGGAATTCAGATGCAGTTTTGAGATTCTAACTAAGCGAACGGGAGAAGGAAGACGATAGAATGCTGAGTTGGCGTTATGACTATGCACAAGTATGAAGTAGTGACAGGATGCTGTGTTGGCATGCTGACAATACAGGAGGAGGAAGACGATGCCATGTGAAGGTCACGTGACGAGTATGCAAGTACTGTCGAAGGGATACGGCAATGTATTATCCAGATTAATTGATGGTAAGGGAGGAGACGGGGAATGTTATGAGCTGAGGGAAACCATGTAAATTTGCATGGTTACACAAAATCACGTAAGTAGCTTGGTGGATGTGGTAGTGGTAAGGTGCTGTCTGTCAATTTTAAGAAGTGCTCTATCTGGGAGTCTAACAGTGGTTACCTTATATTCAAGTCATTTAATATAAAATTTAACAAATAGTTACAGTAAATTTATGTAAGCGTACATTTATAAGTCTCTTCGAACAAAAGACATTCGAGTAGACGTAAACAAGATGACGGCCATCATAAACAATTTATAATATTCGTAAACCACGTAGCAACCTCCGTACATGTAAATGACTGTTGTGCAGCAGAAACTGTGCACAATACGACAGCTACATAAGTAGCTGATGGCAGAAAACGTACAGGAGATGGCAACTGTAAGCGGTGACCAATATAATGGATAAAAGTTATTTTTATTTACATCCCAAGTTTTAAAATTTTTAGCAAAATTCTCAAAATTGTATAAATTTAGATGAATTAAGAAGAAAAGAAAATTTCAAATTGTGATTGGTAAAATTCTAATGAAGTTCGGTGGGAAGGGTAGGCCGGGCGATAATACATTAAGGGAATAAAGAATCAGATTCATTGCTTGTATACTGACCATGAATGAAAGGAAAAATGTGAGAACTCAGACGCAATTTGGCATTCTGACTAAGCGAACGGGAGAAGGAAGACGACTGGATGCTGTGTTGGTACACTGATTTTCCAGACTATTTGTTGGTAAGGGAGGAGACAGGGAAAGTTGTGACCTGAGGAATACCATGTAAAATTGCATGGTTACACAAAATCACGTTAGTAGTTTGGTGGATGTGGTAGTGGTAAGATGATGTCCGTCAATTTTAGGTATTCTTCTTTCTGGGATTCTAACAGTCGTTAACTTACATTCAAGTCATTTAACTAAAATTTTAACAAATATTTTAATTAAATTTATGAAAGTGTACACATACAAGTCTCTTCGAACAAAAGACAATCGGGCAGAAGTAAAACAGATGGTGGCCATCATCAGCAATTTATAATCTCCTTAAACAAGGTGGCAGCCTCTGATCATGTCAGTCGTAAGCATAACGTATTAAAAACCTAAACGCACGTGCATAGTCATATTATTGAAAATATGATACAAATTTTTAGTCTACGAAAGACTTGTATCGCAATGAGTTCAGTATCAAAGCAACGACCTGATCAAAGCTTAAAATATGACAACCGAAGTGAAGCCAGAATAGGCGCTCTAGGGTGTCTCTTTAATATGTATTTGTAAGTGACAGTTCAGTTTACACTGGCTTGTTCACTTCGAGTATAAAACGTTACGATAATATTGACAAGTAGATGCTAATATTGCCAATTATAATGTGAAATAGGCCACCTTTTACTAATGGCATGTTGCTTAATTAGGTAAATACAATGTACGTGAACGCCTAATGAAAACAGCACGAAGCTTCTAGTTCTGATAGTAATCTGGTAATGGGCCAACGACAGAAAAGATCCTCTGGATTTAAGTTGAATGGGCAGGAACAAAACGAAAAAAGCGACACGATGTTATTTGTAGTTGTTATCAAATAGTATTTATGTGAAACACAGTCGAGAACATTTATACGGCATAAATAATTACATTCTGCCAAGGCTCGATGCTACAATTAAACACACAGAGTCCAATGAAGCATCGCAACAAAAGTGAAAAACAGTCATTCAATACTAATTCTATTTTATGTCAAAAATACATAAATACATTAGTAATACAAAATGTGCAGATGTTTAAAAATTATTTAATTGCCTAATATCTAAGTGCATGCAATTGTATACTGTTTAATGTATTTGTTTTTTTGTTGTATGTATAATTACTAACAGTAATTTATTCTGGAAACTTCAAAAAATTATTATTTTAAGAACTAAAAATTGAATTTGGCGTACATAACATCTGGTGTATTTGTACTTTCTTCGCAATACCAACCATATGAAACTATTTCAAATTAAAGATTAAGGGTGCTCGGTACGGTATGCTAAACAGTGAGAAACATGTGTACCATTATTGATCATTATTAAGAGAACAAATGAATTGAAAGTGTATCGTTTTCGGAAGTAGGTGTCGTAAAGTCGTATAATTGTCTGAGACATTTGATATATATAAAAACCTTATAACTGTTTTTAAAAAAATCTGGAAAATATAACTTTTAAAAATTATTTAATTAATTGTAATAAAGTAATACAGCATGAATAACACATAAAACTATGTCTTAGACTTGTAACTTATAATGCTCTATAGTATGTCGCAATCTGAACATTTCTGGAAGAATTATAATCCTGTAAAACAGTAATTAAAAACAAATAATTTCAACTTTTTACCCGACTAAAACAGGATATCTACTTGTGGAGATATGTTGTTTCTATCACCAATACTTTGAGTTAACGCGGAGCAGTTACGAGAGGATAATAAGAGGCAACTCATGTTACCAAAACTGACAGGGATTACCTGCAGGGCCCGATCTATCAGCTAGAGTCCGATTCTCACGAAAATGCCTTCAGTCGGGCGATAAAGACGAGTGAGATGTTGTTTTATTTATATATTTTTATTTATTTAATTCGACTTATTTTTACATGTGGCGAAGTTAAGACAATATTGACTTGTCTATCACTTAACCACAGTGGTTACAATTTTTAATATCATCGAACAAAGTACACTATTCTCTATACATTACAAAACATAAACTACATTGCAAAACACAAATGAGAATAAAAGGAAAGGAAAACATTACAGAATTCGTTCTCAATTCATTCACGCACACATTCACGCCAAATTAATGGAAGTGTGATCATCCACTGTTCATTCTGTACTATCAAAATCAGCGTTCATACGTTTTAAAAGAGCTCTTTTAAATGTAGGTTGAGACAACATTTGTTTTATGTGTTCCTCCAGTGCATTCCAGATGCGCGCTGCAGAAACTGTAAAGGATTTAGAATAAGCACAAGTACGATGCTTATATATATGAGCAGAGACAAGGTGGCTTTTGAGCGGGTACCAATTTTATGACGGGAGAGCAATTCAAATTTAGTTGTTTAATAGGGAGGAGATTTAGAATACGTAACCTTTCTAAGGAGAAGGAGGCAATGTAATTTACGCCTGTTTTCCAGTCGTTACCAGGACAAATTTGTATGAAATTGTGAGACATGATCAAGGTTAAAAATATAACGTGCACATGTATTTTGAATCTTCTGCACTCTAGTGGCTTGTTCGTCAGTGAGGTCGCTGTAAACCACGTCACAGTAGTCAAACAACGTAAAAAATAGTGCCTGGACAGGGTATTTTTTAATGCGCAAGGGGAGTTGATTTTTTAGGCTTTTTTTTAGCGAGTGAAGGGTGGCCAGCGCCTTCCTTCATATGCTATCTACGTGGAGAGACCAATTTTAAATGCTGTTCAAAATGAGTCCTAGGTTTATCACTGAGGATGTCACTCGATTTTCGTATTGCCAACACTATTTTTTGGAAAATCGGCAGTAACACTTTACTATATATTTTTACTTTTCCTTTATAAACTATACGGAAGCTACCGATTTAGATTTCCGGGTTGGTATATTCGTAATCTACACAAAATACTGAACAAAATGACACCTCACTCGTCTTTACCGCATGATATAAGGCATTCTTTCACTCAGCTGATAGACTAACAAGCTTGTTGCCTTTTCTCAAATGGTTCGTTACAAGATTATGTTTAGAACGATCAACGTTTTGAAAATAGTACTATTGATAATAACGTTTAAACTACACATTAAAATCAAAACTGTTCGGTATTTATTCTCCAATACACCAGTAATAAAGCAATTTAGAATAAAATCATTAGAATAATACATAGCATAAGAGCCCCTTATTCAGGCAAATCCCAATTCCAGAAACCGAAAATAGACTGCCGTCCTTGTAAACGCATAAAATTGTTACTTTCGCAATAAAAAATATAAAATTTTTCATTACAACCCAACCTTCTATAACATTGCCTCAGTTGTAGGTGCAATAGCGTAGTTTTCTTTGGTTTGTTATATTTTTACTTTGTTCAGTTTTACATATGAGGACCTACAACACTGCAATAAAAAAAACTATTCATATTTTCAAACATTACATGTGTTTTAAAGAATTACATGTATTTTAAAAATGATAAGTAAATAAAAGTGTTACAAAAAACAAGTATTAAGGTGCTGCTATTTATTTATTTCTCACATCTCACTAGTTGGAGGTCCATTAATCTCAGGGAAATTTGGGGTTAAAACGCAATTTTCTAAGCAGTTCTGTACCTGAAAACAATCGCTAATTACATAATTTAAATTTTGCAATTGAATTAAATGACCTATTTAACATTGGATACACAAGTTCCGGCCTAGTGCGTACGTCACTGACTACAAGGAAAATTGTATGATAAAAGCACAAATGCAAAGTTTTTGGGCGAAACGAAACAATAGAAATTACCTTCATTAATATGTTCTTATAATTACATAAGGCTCATAATGTTACCATTTTCCGAAGTACTAGTGACAAGTTTGTGTGACAGAGAGGGATACAACTGCAGTTCACATATTTTCCGCGGACACACAGGTTTGTCGAGCTGTATGTACGTGTATGCGCTGTTGTTGAATTGACTCTAACGAAACCTAGCGACGGCCTCTACACTACTATTCACATTGGCTAGTTGACGTTTCGCACTTCGCCAAATTAGCGGTAAACTGTAACAACGGACACAAAAAAAAAATGTTTCCTCGTCTTGTGATGACATGGCGCGTTTAGTGTGTTACTAAGGAAGGACTATATGTAGAGATGATGGTTTATCGCGGGAAAAGTTGACTGTTTGATGGATTTCAATACACGCCCAGCTTATCAGAAGATTACTGGCTTTAGCTTGTACGTAGAGCTGTTGCCCTATTTGACTGAGCCAATAAGAATCCCGATATTGTAATATTGGATGCCTGGTATTGGTCTGCTGACAGCTACGTTGTGTCAGTGTTTTCAAGGCTATCTTGGCACAAAACATTTTCGCGATATACCATCATCTCTAACTATATGTTATTTTTCTCGTCTATTATAGGTATCTAAAGTTCTTATGTTCAAATTACGACGTCAATGCATAATAACAGAATTTTCATAAAGTAATCATAACTCTACTAATTATCATTAGAATTTTACTGTAACACAATATTGTAATTAAGAGCTGTATGAGTTGAACACATTTAATTTTAGTAGAAATTGTTAATATAGGTGCTCATTTTGGTAGCATGTAAAAGGATATCGTTCATCTTCATTCAAGGCCAAAAGGAAATCACTAAAAATATCTTTGTACGACATTCGTTACCCATATTGCAAATGAGAAAAATATTTGTGTATGCTAAACCAGTGGCAATATGCATTCGGATTAGTTTAGAGTAAAACAGAGGGAGGAACTTTTACTTCAAAATATAACTCATTTTTACCAATGACATATTCAGACAATTCTTGAACCCATTCGTTCTCACATTGTTGAATGACATACATCATAAAACGTATACATCCTAGACAGTGAAAATACGTTTCTGAGTTATACAAATCATAGCACCTTAGGTGTTAAGAATGTTGTACGTAGTTCAAATAGTACGGTTTGAACAGTATAAAACACCTACAAAATTATTGAGAAAAAAACCTACTTTAGAATTATTTCGCATATATATTGCACGGTTTACCTGTACACTAATTAATATTCGTGAGATTTTACCAAACAAATACAAAAAGACATTAAAATAAACACAATTAGGCTAATCTAGTGTTTCATTAAAATAAAAAAAGTTGCACTTTTTTTTAATTGTAAATATAGTCACAAAAAATACTATTATTCTGTGTATAGCTTAATTTTATTATCCTGTCCATTTCTAACGTGAAAGAATTAATCGAAATTGCTAACTGTTCCCAAGTGTTAAGTCTATCTTCATGTGCTTACTCTTTATCTGATCTCTTTAAAGTAATGATCTGACTTAAGCATATTTCATTAAAGGTATAATGTAACTACTGCCATGTCACTAACAAAATCGTTTATGAATAATAATTTACAAAACTAGCACCAGTGCATAGAAATACACGTAGACTTGAATTTTCTTCTTTTAATATATCCAACTTTTTTTTCTGCGACATTGTACAGGAAAACGAAGTGTTCAGTTCTAAGGTTTATTCTACTATAGGTTTGAGAGCAAATACGTTTTCTTATGGGAGAGCGTGTCACAGGGAAAATTTCTGCCACTTGTTTCGCTTCAATCGTTAATGTACTAGATAAATACGAAACCGTAGTAAAATGAAATTTTAAATAAACTTGGAAATGATAAAAGTAATTTAACTTAATTTTAAAGGAAAAGAAACCGATTTCACGTTTGAAATTATCAACTTAATGCCGCTTAAAATTCAGGAATGTTCTGTAATTGGTCAGTCAGGTGCACTACCGATACCAGCGCTCAAGCGGCAGAAACTTTCCCTGTGACGAACGTATGCCATTGATCTTTCTAACCTGTAGTAGGATTAACCTTAGTTCAACTTGGAGGCCGTGTCCGAAACTATTTAGGTTAATAAATCTACCCCGTGACCAGGTTAGTGCAGTAAATATTTGGGGATTTAGGGTGTAAAATTTACTAAGGTGAAGTAACATGCAAAATTCCCAAATACCTCCGTAAATTCGTGAGCTGGTATTTGCTTACGTTTTATACTCCGCTTTTTGGCTGAAAAACATACACATATCCATTAAAACAGTAATAACGTTTAACGTGCAATTTTAGGGATTTATATAAAATATATAATTGTAGATGAAAAATTAAATTTGAAAATAAAACAAGGCGAAGTGAATTGAGACGGAATCTGTTCTCTGAGGGCGGAGCTTTGGAGGATGCTCGACACTGATTGGCCGGAGGCACCCCCTCGTGACCACTGGACTGGGAGGGTGGTTTGCCGCCAAGACAGAGAAGAGCCGCAAGGGAGAATGTGGGTCGAGGCATTTGGCCGCGGACGTCGAGGGAGAACGAAGGTCTCCAATTTTCAGTGGCGGCGGTAGGCACCCTATGATATAATTCGTCGTGAATAATTTTTCTGAATATTGGAACTGAAAACTAACACGGGCGGCAGTAGGCACCCAGAGTATGCGACGTTCGTTTTCTTAAAAATAATAAAAATCAGTTTTTTTATTGCACGCCCTACGAGAGCAGTTCACGTTAGATTCACTGAGCCAGGAAACGAACATTCAGTTTTTTTTTTTGCCGAGATAGATAAACCCCGTGTTACCTGTGTGGTACTTACGAGAAATGTCGTAAACGCAAAGAAAAAGCCTTTAGTGTTATTTCGTATGTAGCAAATAATTTTTTAATTTAGAAATAAATTTCGTATTTTCTAAATAAACCCTAAGACAATTAAATATTATAGTAGAATTCGTAATTTAGGATGTGAAAGAAACAGCTAGTTGTTTTATACGTAATAACGAATAGACAGTATTTTCAGTGCTGAAAAAAAAAATAAGGAAAAAAAACCGACATCCAAATACCAACAAGTCTATAGCTTCCAACTTTGCCGCACATAGCACTGTTTCATAACGATTGAATCTATCCACTCTAGGGGTAGACACGTAATGGAATTATTCGTTTGTTGGCCAGGCTGACTGCACTACACCTCCACGTAGCAGCAGTTTGAGAGAGGAATCTATCGGCACAACAATCTTCGCACGTATCGTGTCACACATTGCTTGCTCTTGGACTCTCACAGTGGAAGAAGTGTCTAACGACCATCCAAGAAAGCTACAAATGTTAACCTAGTTTGCTGGATTGCCCTTATCATGACCAAAAGCCTTAAGTCTTATAATAAGAACTGTCTTAGAGTCCACAAAAACATCTAACAAAACTGAAAATCAATACTAACTGGACTTCTGTAGTTTAAAATATAAAACGAGGATTCTAATTTTCACGTTCATATAAAATAAACTTAGTTTGAAAGAAAGGTGACTCTAATAGCAGTTTCTGTATACATGTGACTGCGTACATAATGATTTGTTTGCTTTTCGTTAGGTATTTTATTTCATGCCGTTCTCTTATTGCATTGATGATAAATGATTTACACTTCTTGACGTTGAAGAAAAAACTCTTTCAAGTGATGCAAGATAATTTCGTTTTCTAGACACGTTTTTGACTAATATTGTATTGTTTTTTCCGCACCATACGTCTTAAGGAATTATTCTGCATTCACTATGTCAGTTATATCAAATATACCTAAATGGTTCAGTAATAATTCAATAATATTTTGCACAATGATATTCATAGTTTTATACGTGTATTGAGGCAAAACTTGAAGCATCATATTTCCTAATAACATAATTACTCTAGGAACTGAAGTAGCTTGATATTTCAGATTTTCTTGACTGAAGAAATACCAACGAATTAAACTGTGTGTGTTTCACACCAGATTTGTGGGCAATTACACATTTAATTTATGTATTGTACTAAAGAACAAAATTTTCAATATTGTTTCCGTAATTGAAACTCTAATTTCTTAAACAACCAAAAATATCACGGAACTGTTCAGCAGTAGTCTGCGCAGCGTAATTGGATATTGTTTGTAGTTTCACAAGCAGATGTCTAACATATGTGGTCTTCGTGCAGGTCTGGGGTACAACAAAGTGAAATCTCTGGTGCCACCTAGCATCGATGTCGCCTGTCACAACAGCGCTGGGAGCAGCACTATCTCTGGTCCAGCAGAAGATGTAAACACATTTGTGAAAGAACTGAAGTCACAATATATTTTCGCCAGAGAAGTCAACGTGTCGAACATAGCTTACCACAGTAGATACATCAAACCGGCTGCTCCTAAACTTCTAGCGTACTTGAAGAAGGTAAGTATAGTTTTAAAAACTGGACATTGAAGTCCTAAAGAAATGTAAACTGAAAATTGGGGTAAATAGAATTGTTTGACGACATAATAAATGTCAACAAAGGTATTAATAACGTAAGATATTTGCAAATGCAATGTTACAACAATTATTACGTTTCATTATTTCTATATAAATTGTCTTTACAAGCTGACTGAAATATTAGGTCAGGCCAAAGTTGCTGGGATACATCGAAATTCACCCACTATATATGTCAAATAGGGTGTAATGTGTGTTCCGTTATTGTCGATATCACTCAAACACGAGATACTTTGACTTTTACTAAAATTGCAGTCATACAAATCAATACTAGGTAATTTTAGGGTTTTGAAAAACCAAACAAAAGTGAGAATCAATGTGGTTTTTTTTCGATTATTCAGGGATATCTAGATCCAGAGTTAATGTTTGCTTAAATTCGTAAAAACCCAAAAAGAGTTTTCAAGGATTTTCGAAATCGAACAACCAAAAAGGTGACAAAAGAGTGAAATATGTTTGAGATTCATTATTAATTGAATCCATTAAATTTTAGATTTTTATAAAGTGGTTTATGGTGGTACTTAATTGAATGTCATAAATAAATTCGTCTTATAAAGAAGTCAGAAGCGGTGAAAAAGATTGATTAAATGTATTTATCAGTAAGTCGTTGATATATCTCTCTGTGGACTGTCGCCCTTGTCTATAATCTGTGGAAGACCCATAAGTGTAACAGGTTATTCATGTTATTTTTTTTTTAATTTGACTATTAAGAAACTGAAAAGACGTAAACTGTATTTCTGATAAATCCTTGATATTAATCGAACCCGTCACGATATGTAACTGAATTTTACTTCTTAATGATAGTTATGAAAATGACGAAGAACGGGCTTAGAACATTTCTTAATTCGAACTTTCAGGGCTGCAGAGTGGAAATGCGTCTTTTGTAATTAATCACCAGTTTAGCTTTAACTCAACAAGTTATCGTCGTGTTTTTCACTTCAGTTGCATACACATACAAATAGACTGCTTTTGATGTGAAATTAAGAACTTACTAAATTTGATTAGTTTACTGGTGAACGAGTGTATTTTCTTTCTAACCGACATTATATCTATCTAGCTAGTTGAGATTTCTAGGTGTAGTTTGCTTTAAATACTTTAAAAAGAACATAAATACCATAAGGAAAACTTAATCTGTAAACTTTAATGAAGACGAACCGAAATACATACACGATCAGCGAGAAGTAATCATTACGGTAGTTAAATTCCTCCATTCTGTATACATTATTGTAACAAAAACAGTACAGGTGTGGGGGAATCAAACAACAACTATTCTTAGGTATTCTAAACCCTGTTACATGGGCGTTGGATGGTACTGTGAACGTAGGAGCCCTACCAAAACCAGCAGCACTGACATAACTCTAGTGGTACCCTCTCATGATGGTCTGAACAAACTCAAAGCCATCCTCATCTCTGGTCACAAAATCTTAACATCTTCACCTCTCACTCAGAACCTATTTTCCAAAGCACCTAGACTGGTCTTCAGACGCCCTCCGAATCTCCGAAACAAACTTGTTCGCCCGAAACTACCATCTAATCCAATAGTCAATACACCCACCACTACCAAGGGGTCACATTCGTGCAATAGCTCACGTTGCGGCACTTGTGCCATACACCAACCATCCACGTCGTTCAATAGCAGACTCACTAACCAAACTTACCACCCCATCCTGAGCAGCTACAACTGTGCCACCGAGAACTTCATTTACCAGCTACAGTGTAAACATTACTCGTCTGAGTACATTGGTCTCACTACCAACACCCTCAGGCAGAGGATGAATGGCCACAGAGCCGACATCAAAAAGGCCCTAGCTGGTACCAATGTATACTCACTAGACAAACCAGTTGCAGCTCATGCAGCATCCCACAATCTAGAGTTTGATTCCTGCTACACAACCAGTGTGGTGAAAGCCTTAACACCATCCATAAATAATGCAGAACTAAGGCGATGGGAACTGGCCCACCAATACATGACAAAATCCAGACAGCCACCTGGCCTCAACCTCCGATAACCACAATTCATTTTAAAATCTGCCGCCTACCTCCAGTTCACTTCCATGCCGCTAGGTTAACGAATTACCGTCCGCCATATTGCAGTACAGTGTCTTTTCTTCGCCCGACGAAGCCATGCGTGGCGAAACGTAGCGTTTCGCGCAAAATGTGTCGTTATTTTTGTGTGTGTAACTGTCAACCTCCATGATACTCTGTGAGTACATATTTCTATCCAATTTTTAGATGTAATTAGTTGCCTAGTGGCCTTTGTTTCCCTATATCAAACATAATTACAATTAAAAATTGTGTGGGATGTAGTTGTGCAATAAAGACAGCTCAGGAGGTAATGACATAGTTGCTCGCATAGCAGAGAGTTACTTTAAATATCTAGTTATAAAAGCCCTATACATTACCAGTCATCTTTCGTCGATGAACTAAATAATTATTGTTAAATTCAAATCAAGTAGGTACTGTGTTTGTTCAGCTGAGAAATTACTGTAGTCGACACAAAGTTTTGAAAACTGACAGAACACACATTAAATAAGTTTGATAAATTCGTACACGAAATTATCAGAGATAATGGATATTTAAAAATAATAGTGGAGTTAAGCAATTGATAAAGAAAATGTTTATTAAAACGTATACTCCTTTAATATGACGCGTTTAAGGTTCGACTAACAAAGTAAACAGCTGTAAGCTACTTCACACTTACAAGTTTATTTATGAGTTTAATTCATAGTTCCATTATGGGCGTGGTAATAATAAAATAATTCATCAGGTGCCTTGAATGAGACTTAAACCTTATGGAGAAAAAACTTTCGAAACGGACATGAAAATTAACGCGGATATTTTCTTCAAATTTACCAACGTACCTAGAATTTTAAAATCTACAGATACTAATGTGTTTGTCTGTCGAGGTTGCACCAGCCATGCCAAGAACCTCAACAGGCCGACGTCCAAGCGACCTCCCTTTAATACCTTGTTACGGAGTTTTGCAGTGATTTCGAAAATATTTTTTTATTGCTACCTAATGCTCATATCAAAATTTCGCTGCACAGTTTTGACACTTATATGTTATAATTTGTAGCAGATTTTTTTTTTTTTTTTAATTATACTGAACGGTTTTTCAGATTTCATTACCCAAAGTACCACGTTTTTCGTCGAGAAAATCAGCAAAAATGAAGGAAATTATATTTTTGCTGGCAAATGGTACATTATTAAAAAAAAAAAAACGTGTCCACAGTATTGTGCATCGTGTGATTGCACATTGACTCAATTTTTTTCAAAACTTTTGGTTAAAAAATATTTGAGTAATTGTCACCAGTCTGAAAAAAACTCGGGAACAAGCCCTTAATGTCGTTCTGGTGGGATGCTCCCCTTGGATATCTCCCCTTCGAGGCCCGGCATCCTCTCGACTCAGTTTTAAACCTTCTTAAAACTTAATAACAACCAAGGCTGGGCCAAAGCCCATCCTTAGCGAAACGCGGAACTCTCAGCAACTACATCTTTACACATCACCGGCAACGTAAGAACTCCTCGAAAAACGTTTTCTACTCGACTCTCCTTACACCCGACTCTACTAAACAAAGCAGTTATTCTTGGGCAACTGGCAGCCGGCCATTGCTACCAAGCCCCCGTTTTTCGCAATCAAAGGGCAGTATGAGCAATCCAAGCAGCACATCGACGGAAAAATTAGGCCTAGTTCGCGCCCGCACGAAACTAGCTCATCGCCCGTCCAAGTCAGCACTGAGTAGAACAATCAATATCCGTCGGTAGCGAAACTTATAAGACCCCAGAGGCGCACAGCCAAACATATGAACAGCGAAACTACAAAAACTGAAATATTAAACTTCCAAAAATGTCCAACCATGACAATATGTGTTGTACAACGTCTATGAATCTGAGGATCGTAATTGTTTTCATAAATGCTTTCTACATTACGTATCTAAATTGTTCGTAGTTCTATTCTTAACAGTTCAGGATGTTGTGTGATCGAATTCCGTGTAAGGCAGTGTGCAACGTGCAAATCTGACACTTAAGGGCGCGGTCTACCGCAATTTTCATCAACATTTTTTTGTTTCTTATTTGTACCAGATAATTTTTCTAATTTTAGACACAAAATGTGACTAAATTTGGATCTTGTGAAATTTTTTTATCTCTTATAGTTTTCGTGTAATGGCTTGTTAAAGTCATATTTTTGCATGTTTCCGTTTTAACGACTACAATAAAACCAACTGATATACCAAACTCAAAAAAATCACAGTGGATAAAGACATTGCAGGCTACAATGACATGCTCATGAAATTTATGAATAAAAATTATTTGAATTTTAAAAAATTGCTGAAACTTAAAGTTCAATAAGGCTGATTAAATTACTGCAATTTATATTAAGTCATTTGATGGGGTAAATTGATTATGCAGTCCACTTCCTACTGAAGTTCCTTGACAGCAGACTTATGTCATATTATTTCACCAGATTTAGCTAAAGTTTGTTTAATCGGCATTTTTAGTACCCGATATGATTGATTAGTAAATTTATGTATTAGGGTCCTACGCGAATTTCTATTGTAAATCATCATAGGTCCTGGAGGCCAGGGAACTAGGTTCCAATAAATACGGGTTGCTGGTGGTAATCAACCCCTTCCTTCCCAACGAACGAACAAGAAAGATGTCGCACCACGCGGACTCTAGACAATGCAGCTACCCTACCTTTTGTGTTGCGTGGTATCGTCCCCAGCGCCAAACAGCTTCACGATTTACAAAAAAAAAATTGCTGATTTGATAAGGAAGGAAAAGAGTGGGGACGACACTTAAAGTGGTGCTGGCATACGCCCCCCCCCCCCTCCATAAGAAAAATAATGATATAGGGCTGCCAATCAGAGGTCCTCTTGTAAGAAGGGCAAAAAGTAATGTGTAATTTACCTTTCAGAGTTCATTTAAATGTACGTTAAATATTATTAACAACGTAACTGAAACAGATAAGATTGTAATATTTTGATGTTTGAAACGAAAAGAAGAAAATAAGTTTAAGTAAACAGCAAAGTGGTCGGGATAGCTGCAGACTCATTGCAAGGAGGCGTGGCAATAGTTAGGAAGTAGCTCGGGGTTTGGGTGTCCGATTTTGAAGAGGCATCGCACCGTTGCCCGCTGAAAGCGTGTATTTTACAGGGATTCAGACCTGAACCCTCCAAGAGAAGTATTGAACTGAAATACATGTGGTTGCGTTTAATTAAAAAATAATAATGTTAGACAAAAAAATAAAAAAATAAATTACATTAACATATCTAAATTTAACAGTATCGGCAGAAACCAGAAAACAATACTACATGGTGCTCAGCCAATCAGGATAGTACTTGCCTCTCATTGGCTGAGAGTCCAGCCAAACATACATGCTTTGCCACCATTGGCCCAGTATGTTAGTGATCATCCAGGCTATATAAACCCCAAATTTCTAGCGAACTTCATTTGCATCTTGGTGTTCCGACCAGCTGTGTCTCAGCCTGAAGATGGGAATATATCGCAATCCCCGAAACGTTGCATTTTTTCGTTGGTTTTTACTTGTATTGTCTTTTGTTTGTTGTCCACTGTTCACAGTTTTTTTTTTTATTTTCATCTATACTCATATTGGGAATCTGGTTCTATATTTGTGACTGTTTTTTTGTGTCTCTATGTTGTGTCAATATTCGACTGATTTCTATCTCTAGAATTGTTAGTTGTCCAATATAATAATTAGTTAATTAAAACTTTAAAAAACTAACAGAATTATTCTGGGATTGCTATTTTTCTATATTTTTTGTATGTGTTTTATATTTGTAATTTCTTGTTCTGTCATGTACTTTGTCATTTAACACAGGTTTGATCTGCGAAACATCAGCAATGGCGTTCATCCACGAATCAATAAATTTTAATATACCACAATTGCAGAAGTTTATATTTGTCTTATTAGAAATGGTTTCGTAACTTTGCACGGAAGTATTTTTATTCGGTTTTCGTATAAAGTCGATTATTCAGAGCTTGAGAAGACCTATTATTTTCTGTTTCTACTGAAGTACATATTGCTAATTAACTTTCAAAGGTAACATACTTAAAATTGCTAGGTACAGTACGTTTGCAGTTTATACATAGAATGAGTTTATAACTGATATGGTCGTGTTTTTGGTTAAGATGCATTTCCGGGATATAAAAAATACGGTGTAATCATAGAATCAACGTAATTTTTGTTTGGTTTTAAAATTATGTGCTGATTTTTCTATTCCTTTTTCAGGTTCAGTATTTTTTGTAAGACGAATAAAATATCTTAATGTAGAAACGTAAACTTTTACTTCCATTACAGATTCTATTGAAATACTTATGTGCAATGTAAGCATGAAGCGTAAACGTGTCACTTTAAGGAAGCTAGAAACAGAGAAAAAATTTTGTAGTCTAAATTTTTATAATCAATTAAAACTTTCTTTGAATTAATAATTACCATTGTTTAATACATTCTGTAAGGCAGTTAATCAAAATTGAAACAAAAATTAATTGTGTGCTTTCTCAGATAATCCCAAAGCCGAATCTACGGTCCTCTCGATGGCACAGCACGTCTGCGCCCAGAGAAGTGTGGGAGACAGATGAGGCGAGATACTCATCAGCAGAGTACCACACCAACAACCTGCTGAACCCAGTGTTGTTTGAAGAGTCGAGCCAGCACGTACCCAAGAACGCCATCCTTATAGAGATAGCACCTCATGGTCTGCTGCAGGCTATATTGAAGCGGTCCATGGACCCTAACAACATCTCCATACCTCTCACTCAGCGAGGAAATGTCAGTGGCTTGGAGTTCCTGCTGGCAGCTATCGGCAAGTGAGTAACAGTCCCGTCAAGGCCAACATACCATTATTCATGCTGTCACTGGTGAGTGATTCTACACTGTATGTCATTGATGAGTGCATTTTGCGGTGCATTAGTGGTGCCCTTGCAGAGGATTTGATGTGATGAGCCTGTCTCTCAGTCAGCTGGATTTTCTGTGATTGTTCGTGTTCATGAATATGGGAACAGACATCAGTTCCCGAAACGTCGCATACGTTTCGTATAGGAGAACCTATGACTATATCATGTTTTACATTTGGTATGTTGCCTTGTCTATGTCTATTTCTGTCGCTGTGTTCATTTATGTCGTCATTGTAGTGTTTGTCCGTCACTGTCGACTTTTTCGTGCATCTTGTTCGGTCTTCTTCTATTCTATTTTCTTTTTCGTTTTTGTTTTCCTTTATATAACCGACTATATACTTTTTTCTCGTTTGTTTGTTGCTACAGCTATTTTTGGTTTCCCTTGTTTGATTATTTGCTTTTTCGTTGTTATTAATACTTCCATACAATTTTGTGTTTTCTGCGACTGAGTAACAAACGCTATATTATGACGTATATCCAGTACAACACTTCAGCTTGTCATACATATATAGCCATCTACAATAGTGGGAGTATAAGCGATGCATTTTTCTATTTATCACAACTTCCTGCAATTATAGTGATAAATAGAAATCAGTCAGCAACAATTGCTAATAATACCGATTTCGCATACCTACAGTATATAAAGTGGATACAATCTTTCATGTTCGCAGAACAGAATATTATGTGTTCACTAATATGTAATTCCAGGTCCAGTACAGAAGGAATGCCTACTCGACGGACCCCGTGTTTCATATATGTGTTACAGCAGTCTACAACATAAACATAATTCTGGAGATTCGCATATGGTGGGTCACTGGGCAACTCATTCAGTAAACAAAAATGTCTTCATACATGAATTAATATTAATATGACGAATTATCGGTCATATCAGTGATAGCTTCTCATGTTATACGGTGATTAGACTAGTTTGGTTCTGATGACAGCCCCATCGCCCTTGCTGATAACAGCAACAGCTGCTTTACTAGCAAATTCAATTAGCATGGTACTGGATATGCGTGACATCTCCTTCATCGATGTAGCTATTTTAGCGTTTTAAATTAACGTTAAAACTTCAATATTGGTGCAAGAACGTTCATACACATTTATAACGTTAAATTTAATAAACAAAAACATTTTTTTGAACATACGTCATTGCGGCCTAATGTTACTGCAGAAAAACCTACAATAGACATTAAACATACACATATTTGGTACAGTACTGTAATAAGACGACGGATTGGTATCGCAACTGTACCGGATTCCATGTCACTGTGCTTCTGGTTTGTACATTTATATATTATTTGTTTACCGCGTACAGTTCAGCCAAAGAACGGTTTGCAACAAGTACATGAGTCACTACAATCCCCATTACATCAATATTTAATCATAATAAAAAAATAATAACACATTAATGAGATGACCAATAACTAGTAGAGTTTACATTAATAGTTACATGACCATGCGTATATTTTAAAACTATTGTAACATAACACATTTTAAATTTAGTACACAAAGGTATATAAAATCAACTGCGCTATTACAGCGGACCTGATTTTGGCTTCTTGGATAGTACTTTAGTCTGCCGGTCTGCTGGTCATCCCACATTTTGGCTGCTAAATACGTAAACGATTTTCTGTACACAGAGGTGCCATGAACCGGAATTCTCAAATTGTTTTTGTGACGTGTAAAATGTTCGTGATCAGGTATGAGTTTTTCCAATTTGTTATAAAAATATTTTGGTTGTTTAGACCTTTCGATTTTTGCAGTCTGCCTGGCAAACTGTCGCAGTCTTCTATTGTCCATATCCAACTAAACAGGACATTGTAAATGGTCGGTTATGTGCTCCCTTCTCTTTAAATTGTAGGCATATCGCAGACAAGCATTCTGTGGCTTCTGTATTTTATCTTTAAGTGAGTTTTCAATTCCCAACAAACAGACCTGAGCAATAACTGAAAGGGTATAAAACCAAGAGATCAGAAACCTTTAAGTTTTAAATTTATAGGCAATATATGTTTAAATTTATGTAGGTATTTGAGACGATAGTACATTGTTTGCACCAAGTCTGCAATCTGCCTGGCCCAATTCAGATCAACATTTAGTTTAATTAATACCTAAGCTCTTAGCTGAGAGAACCACGGGAATAACCTTATTATTAATTTGTTTTCTGAATGCACAAGCGATTTTTTACTGGTCTGGTATTTGGTATTCCAATTTTCATGTAAAAACTTTTGCTAGTGTTAATTTGAAGGCCGGTTTTTGCTACACAAAATACTAATTTTTTCAAGATCTTCATTTGTGGGTAGTAATTCATTTGGCGAACATGAAATGTACAGTTGTGTGTCATCTGCATACTGATGGCCTATTAAATAACTACGATACAACGGGAACTCATGGATATGTATAGAGAATAAGATCGGACATAATAAAAATCCCTGTGGTACTCTAGCTCGTGTAAACTTAGCCTGCGACCACTTGATTCTCTCACAGGTATATATTTATACTGTTTGAGAACGATTGAGTGAATAAGATATGAACTATTCCATTGCGCTTCAAGATAAACCTATGTTACTTTACTTATCTAATAACCGTCCATTATTTACAGTACCAAAGGCTTTCGACTCTCCCCACGTGCCTTAAATAATTTAAAAATAATGTCAAGAAAGGGAAAACTGAAAAATCCATACTAGCTGAACATCCCTGGTAAAACTGTCATAGAGTTTTGTTAGAAGATTCTACTCCAGCTGCACTTGAGGCAAACCCGAAAGAATGGAAAATAAAAGAATCTGCTTTTATCATCAGCAATAGTAAAGTCATCAGCAAAAAAAATAATGACTAAATATTATCCGCATTCCTCAAATCAAAAAATAAAATAATTTAAATGGATACAATTAATTATTGCAGGTTATATTTTCAAACCATTATTTAGGAACACCGTAGACCTGATCCACATATCACTGTATATGAGTCCATTAGAAGGTGCGCGACCAATCAGGAGGCTGCTGCACTGTCATTGGCTCAGCTACAAGTAGGCATATTTCCTATATAAGACACTTGTTTCTCCAGACGTCACAACTAGGACCCAGTATACACAAGAACATCGGCAGCGATTTCCACAGGGCGGTACCAAACAGTAAAACAAGCCTCAGCACCGCAAGCTATGGACCACACCACAAGGGCACCAAGGACACCAAAATTCGCCATCCCAACAACCACTACACAGTTCCTTGGAACAAGACCACCAGATTAATGTGCAAAGTGTACCACCGAGACGACCACGTAATTATTGGCAGCAGAGAAGTGGCACAACTAATACACCCACCTCTCAAGTCCCTCAGGGCACACAACAGACTGGATACTAACCCAGTACTAGCAACGTATACCAATGTTTCACAACTGAAGACTACGACTGCCTATTTCCACTTCCTCAAGATACAATGATAGAAAATATGAGAAGACAGAACTTCAACAAACGTCAGAATAAGAACAAACCAGGTAACAAAAATAAAAATCAGAAAAACATAAAGAAATCCAGCAACAAGATAAACTCACCACAAACTAGGTTAAAGATACAAAATCTTCCTGAGCATAAAGAAACACAGATATCCGCAATGAAAACACAGAAGTGCAAAACATTGTAGAGCACCACGAAGACAACATACAGGGTACTCAGGAAACTAGAGAAGAAACAATTCATCTACTACCCACTCCTCCACCACAAGTGAGAAAAACTACTATATATCAACAATCACTACTGACACCACACCTGCACCTACCAAAACTTACAACAGCTATGTATGAAATAGCCACAGCAACACTACGAAACAGCAACATACTGAACCACACCTTGCAGAAGAGTGAAACATTTGTACACGGTTAAGTACAAAAGTTTGCCAGACAATTCTGTAACATACTAACAACATGGACTGACCCTACAATACAACATGTTTACAAAATTTGCCAAGCTGCATATCTTGCGCTTACAACCTTCTCGATAGTATAAAATGGACACACAAATGCAACAGCTCCCTCGACATAAAATAGCCACTTGGAATGCGCATGGACTGTTAAATAAAACAATAGAACTTCATGAAAATCTCAGACGGCACGGAATAAAAAAATGGCAATCACAGATACACAACTAATATATACCGATAAAGTGCTATTACACGGCTTTACTATACTGCGCAAAGATAGAATACTGGACAGAAATAGGCCGGGCGAACCACCACTAAAAACAAGAGGAGGAGGGGTTGCATTGGTAATTAGGTCTAGCGTAAAATATAAAATCCTCCGACCACCATATCTAGGAAAAATAGAGGCCATTGCGATTTTGACAAAAAATAACAGAAAGACCCTGTTCAATAATCGCAGTATATGCACCTCCAGGAAAGACCATAAAACCCAGAGATATTACAGCTCTATCCAATACATGTATTGCCCTTGGTGATCTCTACGCGAAACATCCAGCCTGGAACTGCCAGAACACCACTCCAAATGGCAACATGCTGTTACGCCAGCAAGAACACTCACGATATGTGGTGTTCACCCTAGAAACACAAACAATTACCCTGATATATCCAGTCATGCACAATATATTCTTAATATCGCCGTGTACCAAAACACGAGCTGTATCAACGAGTCGGAGGTAATCCATGACCCACATTCCGATCATATCCCAGTTATTGCCTACAGTGAAGATGCAGCCATAGAATCCCGCACACACATGAAGATGCCTGTATATTCAAGGGCAAACTGGAATAGATTCAACTACACACTGCAAAACTTCCTCAGCCTACCAGAATTAATCAAAACCCTCATATAACTGGTAACAAACATAGAGCATCTCACAAAAGCCATTCAGGACGAAATTAAAACATCTATTCCTCACAAAACCAACAAGAATAACCCGATTTTTTCAATACCAATTAACACAAATAAACTTTTCACACTCAGAAACCATACACGGCGGATTTGGCACAGACTCCGTCTGCGTCAGTGCGAAGAAAATATTAACAGATTAAACGAAGCAATTAAGGACAACATCGCAGCACACAGGGCCTCACTCTGGGAAGAAAAAATGGCTACTCTAAAACTATCAGATAATTCCCTGTGACTAGCAAATAAAAAGCTAACATGGGAATTTATCAACATCCCACTACTAATAGGGGAACACACATTTTTAGCTACTACACCACAAGGAAAGGTTAACCTTCTTGCTAGCACACTTGAACTCGCATTCCAACCAAATGTTACATCATTATCACCAAACTTAACTGCAAGTATTGTACAATCAGCGAATGAGTTCTTACAAACACCGCCAAACACCGAAGCACCCTACATAACAGATTCTGAAATTATGAAAATACTCAAGAAACTGAGCACAAACAAAGCCCCTGGTGACGATGGCATATCAGCCATAGCTTTAAAACACATTCAAGGGCCCCCACTCTCAGCCACAACAAAGTGCGTAAATAGCATACTTACGACTAAAACCTGGCCTACAACCTGGAAAACTGCAAAAGTGATCATATTCCCTAAACCAGGGAAAGATGCCACCATGCCTCAAAACTATAGAACAATCAACCTTCTCAGCACTGTAAGGTACTTGGCCTACAAACACTATTTAATTTTTCCAAATTTGTTTGTTGTGCGGAATTGTAGCTTCGTGTTGGCATAAACGTAACTTAACCATAATCTTGACTTCCGTAACTTTGAAATACGTTCATACGTGGTTTTTCGGCGTCGGCATATAGGTCTAATGGGATCCCGAGATGCTTCGTGGAGCACTAACTATAATGGAAGGGTGTAGGTTAGGTGTCGCCCGGTGCTTGGGAAACCTGGCTTGCATAATGTAGTGCGTCGAGATCACCGAGTGTTAGAATTAAGAAAAGACATGTGAGTAGTACCTAAGTTGCAGAACCGGGACTTAACACCTCAATGTTGGTGTAGAACCAGGCAGGAGTACAGCAGAACACTTTCAGTTAAGCGAGACGTTATTTCCACAGTAACTTATGTGTCTAACCTATTAATTTACGAGCGGTGGGCTGAACCATAAATACGAGCAATTTCTGTTAACAATTTGAGTGTAATGTGTGACAGGCGAGAGCATTCAGGACTAAGGAAAGTGTAATCGTGTATGTGGAATAATTTGTTATTGTTTTCATTGAAGGGGGAAGCCATCTTGTAACTTTTCCTTCTTGTTAGTTGCCCAGAGATATGTACAGTCTCAAGGATCGCCGAGCGCGACGGAGTTGTGTCAGTAGAGACTGGGATAATGTGTTTTCTCAGATGGAACAATCATTTCAATGAGTTTAGGAATGCTCTCAGTAGGTAGAGTGCTAACCTATGGAGATCGTGCTGTGGTGCGCCATCTCTGGACACTTCCGGAGAGAAGTGAGGAGGATGCTGGGAGTCCAACATCCTGGATGTTTTCTTTCTTAGCTATCTGAATGTCGAAGTGATCGGACGCGTGCGGCGAGAGCTCCCAGGGGCGCACGTGCCATGGAGATCCTTTAACATCGGGGCTATAGCATTCTGTTTTCTGGTAACGTGAGCCATCGGGCTGCGCAAATAATACTATTGTTCCGAATTTAACTTTTCGTTTTGCAGTATAAATTAGATGTAGGCTTGAGGTGAGAGCCCACCGCGTGTGTTGTACAGGGATCTGTAATGGTGTTGTTGAGATTGAATCTGTGAATACAATACACATCGTGCAACCGAATGGTACTTTGATCATTTATTGGTAATAACGATCTCTGTGTATCCCTAACGAGGTAAATATTGATTTTCGCTCTTCTCTTCTCGTATCCACGACACTGAGGTAAGATCTTGTGACTCTACCACTGAAACTACAGCTATCTGAGGGCATATTAAATCTAATATAATTCTACGGGCGAATTACCGAGGGTGCGTTTGTAGGAGCACGTGGTCGGCGTGGGCGCAACGAACTGCAGTATGTGTGTGAAGGGGAGCAGTGCCACCAAAGCACACTATTCAAGGTAGCAGTAAAAGTAATTCATACCATACTCCAACAACATATCAATACTCACAGCAACCTTCCAGATTTCCAGTTTGGTTTTAGACCAAAGTACTCAACAAGCAATCAACTCACACGCGTATCCGAATATGTAACTGGAGCATTTGACAAAATTCAATACGCTGCATATGTATTTTTAGATGTAGAAAAACCTTTGACTGTGTTTGGCACGACGGTCTCATACATAAGTTGCAAATGATACAACTTCCAGACTTCTACACCCATCTACTGCCATCATATTTGCAGTCACAAAATTCTGTACAAACCTCTCCCAGGTGTTAAATCACAGTGCAGAGACATAGAATAGAATAGAATATATATTTATTGTTCTGTAGAGCATTTACATACTATAGATCTCGTCAAAATTAGTTAAAAATATACATAAATATGTACCTATATAAATACGAAATCATAATAACAAAACAAATCTTACTAATAGGTGCCACCAATGCTGTATAATAGTAAAAATAGCACAGAAATTGATAAGATCAAACAAGCAGGATTTGATATACACACAAAAACACAACAATTAAGTACAATAGAAAACATATATACATGATTTTTTAACTGGTATGGTTGTGAACAAAATTCTTCAGTACTGTAAAATGATTTTTCTACAAGAAACTCAAATAGTTTACATTTAAATAATGAATAATGATCAATAATTTTCATGGTTGCTGGCAATTTACTAAAAAAATCTTATACCGGTGCTATTTAGCGATTTATTGATTTTTAATTTGTTTAAAAGCTGGCGTACCACGGGTCAGCATACTGGGACTAACCCTCTTTAACGTGTATGTCCATGACCACGGCCGTAGAAGAACAGGTCTGGACACTCGCCTGGAAACTTGTCCCCCTTGTTGTTTGGCTGTAGTTCACCAAGTTACCGAGAATATTGTGTTTTATTGGCGCTGCTGTAACGGCGGTCGGACTAAACTCCGCCCACTTTCTTTCCACTAAGATAAACAATTTATCAAAATGTATTTTTTATCAATTTATGAAATACTTTCTTTGCTCACAAATTTAAGAAAAATTTACTTTATAAATTTAACAATGGAAAAAGTGGACGGAGTTTGAGTCCGACCGCACGGAAAACAGCGCCAAAAAGTACGACATTCTCGGTAACTTGACGAACTACAGCCAAACAACAAGGGGGTCAAGCAAAATACATTGTTAGATAGGCGAGTGTCCAGACCTGTTCTTCTACGACCGTGTCCATGACCTAGAAAACCATGTAGAACCCAGGTAGCGTGTTATGCAGATGACACGATGCTATTTGCAAGCACTACTAGAGCCTACCTTGCGATAAGAAAAGTACAAGAAGCCCTAACATATTATGAAACCTGGTTCACAAACTGGAGAACAGCAGTTGTCAACAAATCTGAAGCCATAATATTCTCCAGACGAATGATCCCCAACATTGTCCTCCGGCCACGACTCTTCAACACAAACATCACATAAAAAAAAACTGTCAAATACCTCGGAGTATACATGGACAACAAACTCACACGGAGGAAATATGTGACATCTAAAGTGGCCGCTGCATATTCCCGTATATCAAAGCTTTACCAACTACAAAATGTCTCTGGCCTACTGTCCAAAGAAAATGGCAAAATACTCTACACCGCATGTATCCAGCCTAGTATGACTTATGCAGCCCCAGCTTGAGGTTATGCAGCAGATATACATGTTAGAAAATTACAAATATTGCGAAAAGTTATTAGGCGTATTGCACACGTGCCCAGATATGTGCCAATTACCCTTCTTCACAAAGAACTAAACATACCAACAATTAGAAAAAGCAAGAAAACTCAAGCTGAAGCCTTCGATCAAACAATAGCTACACACACAATCCAATTATCAGAGGTCTAGGCCAACATGATGCTGACAACAAATGGAAGTACAAACATCCAAAGTTTCTGCTAGTGCATTAATCTCCCTAATTTCTGATTTCCTCACAAATGCATTGCATTTACTACAAACCATTCAAATATTACTAAACATATCATTATACTTAATGTACAATACAAAGACATTTGTAAATAATAATTATTTTCCTACGAGTGATCAGGAGGACACCCACCAAAGTGCCGAAACTTAATCACAGTGCAAACACCACATGACGAGGACACCAACCAAAGTGCGCGTCAGAAACGCTTACTTCCACGCTATCCTAGACCGGTCTTCATAAGGAAACACAAGATATCAAGACTCACGACTTCAACTCGACTCAACTTATCTGTACATACCCATCCCATTACATTGTCACCCATTCACCCCTAGAGTCAACTACACCACAGACTTCAGTAGTCAGCAATGAATTGAAGACACCCCAGCTGACATAAATACAGCAGAAATAACTTCCACGGAGGCTTCGCAACGAAACTCCCGTTGCCCTGATGCATTTATCTACAACAGACTCGCCTTCAGACCATCAGAGTTACATAAACTACTATATAAGCAATGGGCATTCACCACAATGACGATGGCTTCACAATAATTACTATCTGTAACCCGACAGTTCACCAACTTGGGTGCACCCAAGTCTAAGGCCGGTATTCCTAAACGTTTGTATAAGGGTTTGGGTGGAGCATACGTCATGTCTAGGCCTTATCGGCTTTCCTAATCTGTGACTTTTCCTTGTCCTAATATAATTACGCATGCGCAGTACGCTTAGTCCTACAGATGGCTACACACATTACAAGGTGTTTTGCCGCTTGCTGGACGAATATCGTTTTTAATAATAAAAGAGATACTTACGAAAGTGATTGAATAGCTAGCCGACCCCCCGTGGCTAAGTTGGTTGAGCGGCCGGCTTTGGTGCGGGAGGTTCTGGGTTCGATTTCCAGGTCTAGCTGGGTGTAAATTTGTGTTTGTCCATTTGGGTCTCAAAAATTGTCACTATACGAATTGTCTCACGCAAAGTACTGGGGTCACGCAAATTACGTCACATTAAAAGGGGAATGTTTGGTGGAAGCTTCCGCATCGCCAATGCACCAAGCATTTTTGTGTAAAAAATTTAAAAAAAAATTTTAAAAAATAGCTTGGCCCGGTAATAATATTATTCCCAGTCACTCCAAATTTTATTTTTACTTTTTTGTATAATATGTATCACAATAAGGTAACAATGAAATTAATGTGAATTTCCATAAATATAGTTTCTAAGCATTAAACTGAATCAAAAATATAGAAAAAAAGATAAATATATAATGAACCATTAACGAATAGGTATCCCCCCCTTGTAAATTGAAATCAACCTGTAGGAATACCACGTCTAGTGTACGAAATTGAACGACTTGACTTTTTTTGTTCTATAAATGCTTACAAATCGAATGAATAATGAACGTACGATCAAAAGGCACCTTTTGTAAACCAGCCTACTTAGAAAATATGCAATTACAACTGTTACAAACTGTAATATACTGTTGATTTAAGCATATTTTTGTAAGATACGATATGTTTAACTAACATTCAGAAGTTCTGACTATGTTTTCGTTTACAAATATTCCAATATTTTTTAATTAATTTCCGAAATACAATATTTACAAGTAAAATAATACGAATGTCGTTTATATATTTTTCCTAAATAACTAGTATTTAATCTGCCTTACGTCACGTTAAATAAAATTTTCAGAAATAATTAAATATGTTCACGATATATTCACCTACGAAAAAAAAATCTGAAACGGGAGGTTTCCAAAACAACTAGCGTGCTATAAATAATTTGTAAAAATATATTAAAAAATTAAATATTCGTAAAAGTCTTATTCAAAAATCGTTTGTATGACAGAAAATCTGCTCGATGGTTCTGTGACTATTGCATAGTGACGATATGACATATAATAAGCGTGCCAATGCTGTTCTTAACTAAATAGTTTTTTCGGTATTTTGTAAGGAAAATCTCAAGAAGTGATCACATTTAAACGTTACAGTTTTATTTATAAAGTAAACAAACTTGTACGCTAATCTGCGAATGGTATGTGTATATATTATCATGAGGCTGGACGTAGTAAATAAATAAAGTAAAAATACATAATTAAGATGGCTAAACAGTTGTGGAGATGTCTTTGATAGTTATGGTATTTCTTGATTGTTTTGTAGATAAAGTGTTGACTGTAAAATGAGATGTAAACTGGGGGGTGAAAATATATCTGAATTATTAAGCTATGCAAGCCTACGAGTTGGAAAGCAAATAAACATCACAAGTACATAAAACAAGCATCTGACTAAACCATAACGATAAGCAATAAATATAAAATTAATTCTGTAATTATTAAAACAGCACTTGGGGAATAAACACATATGGTACGTAGTTCCTTAAGTAAAATAAAAACAAACAAACACATTTAAAGACAGAATTTTCACCTTGTAGCCTAGCTACATAAAGTATTGTATGGTAGAGCACAATAAACCTACTGAAACAAAATAATAACTCCGCTTGGCAAACTATCTATTGCGAGGGGTACTGAAGATCGAAACATAAGACTAACGTCCCAATACGGGTCGCGTCTCCTATCTTGTATCGCGCATGTGTTTGTCACCCATAATCATCTATTAATAAAATATTTAAATCAAGATACATGTTCTGCAATTAGGGGCTATTAATTAATGTTAAGGGGACTATAGTTCAAATTCTTGAAATAAAAGAGTGAATTCAAATAATTGGAGTTTATTACAAAAGATTGAAATAAAATGTTATACAAAAATAAATATTACATTAATGAAAATAAAGTTGTACAATTTGGAAAAAGATCTGTTTTTAAGTTGTGATGAACTGTGACCAAATATAACATTAAGAATTTATTCCACACAGTAAAGTGGTTTCTGGCATTACAAAACAATACCTAGGTCATTACATTACTCTGAATAAAATTTATAAAAGGTAATTGCACTGGCCAACAGCAAATACACACGTCAACGTATCCAACGACTATTCAACAAATACCGAACACGAAAGTTAAAGGGGAAATAATAATAATTTAATAATAAAATAATAACATGAAAGAATACTTATCATTTTGATGTACCTGTCCAGCGAAGTCTCATCCATCTCAGGGCTACGAAGTCTTCTTATTCCGTAATAAATAAATGACACACCGAAACTAAAATTTATAGTAATAAACAAATCTAACGAATAAAATTTAACTTAAACTCCTGCCAACTGGCATCCCGACCCCTTAGGCCTACGCCTTGCCCATCGGGGCATCGCCATGTTTACCTAAGTCTGACAACGAAAAAGGTATGCCAAAAGAGTCTAAAAGAAGTCCTACCAAAGAAGTCTACAAAAGAAGTCTTACGAAAAGTTCTACAAAAGAAACCCTACGAAAAGTTCGCCCAAACATGGCTGGCAGATATTTATAACTACTGCTTGCGCCATCGAGAACCTTCCACGATTTTCCTACCTGAAATGGTCAGCACCGACCATTCCAGATCGGTGCAACATCTACGCTCTCTGTCCCACAGGGCATTCACTCGTCAGCGACGTTTGACGTCACAGGCGAGTGGACTGTCCGAAAGCGGAACGACCGAAATGTGCTGAAGTCCACTTCTTGCCCGTACGTCGGCCCTACTAACAGCTGGTAATGTGGGACAGGGGAGCGGGGAAGTGTTGACAGAGGCTTTCAGTGCCCCGGAAGGCCGCCGCACGCCGAAGGTACCAGAAGGACCCACAGCACACGACCGCCCGGCGGCACCGAAACATCCATCACCACACCCCCCACCTACCAACAACCTAACACAAGGCCATCGGCCTATACACACTACTGGGACACTGGCCGCAAAGGAATTCACTAGTACTGCAGTGCAACAAATTCTGCAGGCTACCAGGAACAGTGAACAACAAAAACTCTACCTGAGAGACTGACAGAGAACACTCTAGTTTTCCACAATCCTAAATGTAAAGCAAAGACTTCCTAAGAACTGAATACTCTTTAAACTTACAAACCAAAATAACTTTACCACCTATTTCGAGTATGAATGAGAAGAAAAAAACCAAAAAAATAAATGCCCGAAAATTAGCATCGTGACAATATGAAGAAAGTACAAGCTTAACTAATAAGACTACTTTCCTTAATTTGGAGGAAATAAATCAAAAAGTTTCACATTTATCATGTAGATGTAAACATTAGAAAATATTTCTTTGTTTCTTCATGCGATTCTATCTTCTAACGTAGTGAACCTGCAACAAATGGAACTAATTGAAACAAAGTTTGAAAAATTAAGTTTTTAATTTTACATTTTCTTAGAGTCTGTGCAGTTGTTATAGGAGAAAATAAACAAATTCATGACATGAAATCTTTGGAAATAGATTATGTTCAGTATTATAAATGTTGAATCGTCCAATTAGATTTAATACACAATTTCATTGTTAGATATGTGGGACAATTTTTTTTATTTTAATGAAATATATGTGGAAAATATATCCTCAAATTTTACTGTGAAGTGAATTATAGTGTTTTAACATTAACCAGAAAAAAACTACAAAATGTAATTTCTTAAAATGTAAAGCAAAATAATAAGTGCTGTAACATTTAAAGACCAAATAGTCTGTTTTATCAAAAGAAGAAAAAATTATTTAGTCAAATTTAAACTATTACCCATTTCACGTAATCACTGAAATTACATTTTCAAATTACCTTACCATAAATTTCTCCACGCTGTACTAATAAAAACTTTTCTGTATCATCCCGTGCTAAAAACTGAAAATGATATGTTAAAAATACGTTAATATCAATCATATGTACCGTGTTTGGTGACTTGCAAATGTATGGTTAGTGTAGATTACTCATGTGATCAAGAAAACGTAGATACTCACATTACCTGCGTTTAGATAGGCTAATATAAACAATGTCTCTTTTCAAAAAATTTGTTTTTTTTTAATCTCATGAAGAAAAAACATTTTAAATGACCACCATTACGAAAATATGAACTAAAACATATAAGTATAAACAAGTTTGTGTACTGTACTATATTTTTATCAAGTTTGATTACATTAGCTCCGTATGTTCGTTTTTTTAATGTGGAGGAGAAATTGAGAAACACACAAATGGACAATGGAAAGTAGACTTAAAGAAAAAGGAAACTGCCTTCGAGGTCCTGCATACATGTGCAAATTACTATGGTAACTGTTTTCTCAGGCCTCCTAGAGGTGCGCCGAGATTCGGCCATTACTAGATTATTAGAAAACTGCTCAACACACATGAGTGATGTCTGCTGAGGAATATTATTCAAAGATTACTATATGTGTGTATATCAAATTCTGGTTCAATAGTGTGAGACGCATATGGTCGACCTGCATCTCATTTTTCTCCCGTCACGTTTGTTATTTTTACGCATATTGGTTTCATTTCTACATCGAAATTATAACAATGTCTGTTATTGAGCAGAGATATGTGGAGGGCTTGTTTTATGAAATGAGTACTTACCTTTCACGTTTGTGCAGTTCTGCTTAGACCTGGTACGACGATATGACAACGGTTAAAGTGGACACTCGCGGCGCAGTCTG